>UZAE01012214.1:5482-48168 GCA_900617975.1 Rodentolepis nana
GGAGGGAGGGGGGGGGGCTACCTTGCAATGGTACCTTCCTCGTCGTTTCTCGATCTCCGTCCATGTCATGATGATTGCCCTACCGCCTTCAGTGTGGATTGTTGGTTTTACCAAGTTAGCTCTTCCAGTAGCACGGGTGGAGGGAGTGATGAATATGACTCGCTATAGGGAGTTCTTTTTCTTGTAGTCTGACTTTGTGTGCCGAGTGCCACTCTACATGAATTTTGGAATTATTCGCGTGCGACTTCGCAGGACAAGAACCATGGTACTCAATGAGGAACAGTTGAGCCTGGCTCAAGACGCTCACTCAATTCTCGCAAAGTTTACCGTGTCTGTAAACGAGGCGGAGAATTTGGACCTCAACTACGACCTCAGTGGAAAGTCGAATGTGTCTTTTTACAGCACACCTTCGACGGTTTTTTCTGAGTTGAGTGCAAACTCTGCTGGAAACTCGCCCTCTGCAAGTAGATTCAAACCTACCGACCCCTTCTCTGAGTTGCAAATTAATCCTAAAAATGCCCGCTTCTGTTGCCTCTTTCTCATTATCAAGCAACCCGGTGAGTCATTTGTTTTTAATTTTTGGCAGAAACGATTAGAGCTTGAAGTGGATAGATGCATTAAATCGATAACTGCGCAGTCTGGAATGATTTGGATCTTATCTCATGGAGCTAATTTGCCAAACTTGGAGAGTTTCATGATAGATCGGATTTTTGGTTAAAGGGAAAGTGTGCGTGAATAGTGAGAACGAGGTAGACTAGGCGCACGGGGATCAATAATACGTAGGTATTAATGTGTCACCCTGTTTAGGAACCCACATTGGTGTGGTTGGTCGTTCAAATGCCAGAATGTGCATTAATGAGCATCGATTTCTTGGTCTTTTGGCTTGGCAGACATATTCTTTAACCACAATGCTTATTTGTAGGGGTAGAATCGAGCTTGCTAGTGGTTTAAAGCATCTTTTCTTATTAGAAATGAGTTTCGATGAAGCCGCCTCCAAAGACTTAGTTACTTGGGCCAAGGAGCGCGACTACTATCTACAACGTGCGGCGTCAACATCTGGAGAAGGCAACAGTCTCCTTACCGACCCGCCTCCTCCTCCTCCTTCCTCTCGTAACGAGCCCCTTAGTCTTCAAAGTGGCATCTGCCCTCGTTATGGCCTTGATCTTTCCTCCCTTCCCACAGAGGAATGGAGAGGGCGTCTTGTTCGTCCCATTACCCTGCCTTCCAAAGATCCGGGGGGTTACACTGTGTCAGGTCCCAATAAAACGGGTCTCTGTGGCTCCAGTCGCGTCCATCCGGAAATGCTGAAAAATCTGCCCGAGGAAATGCAAAATCGTGGACGCACTTCTTTCTTTGATTATTACCTCTTCAAGCATGGACGTTTGGTGAATTTGGTGCAGAAAACTCGTGGATTGGATCCTTCATTGCCTTTGGCTACCGTTACGAGGATATCCAGGCACCAGAATGCCGCTAATGTGAGTTTGGAGATATGGATCTGGATGTTTTAAGGGCCTTTAACCTTTGTTTTATTGTTCATCGCTGCCTCGCGGAGTGGGTGATGTTTCATCAGAAGAGATTTGGAAAGGGCTTGGCTAAGTAACTTACTTTCAAAACGATTAATTAAGAGACTTGACACATTTGGTATTATATGTTCATCTGTAGCCACTAATTACGACCAACGGTTTCCGCATTGGTCCTTTCTCCAGCTGAATGTTTATACTCAACTTGAGTATTTCCTCACTTCTTGGCCAAATGGCTTTCTAACGGCTTCGTAATCCACCAAGTCCAATTTTTTTCGAGGCAGTTTCTCTGTCATTAATGATGAGATTATGACAGTCAAATTAAGGGTTCTTCTCTTTCACATTGAATTCTAGGTGGCGGCAGGAGCCTGTGCAACGAAAAAGGATGAAATTAAGTTTGTCGAAGATCGCTTGCCTCAACTTTGTGTTGTTCATCCCCTCAACACCTGGCTATGGATAACAGTTTGCCTAACGCCAATAGTGCTCCATCAAGTCTACAGATGCCTGTCAACAATGGAGTTTTCCAATCGTCTGCGCGAGTTGATCTACACCTGTGGTGGTGGTGGTGATGGTGGTGGTGGCGTTAATGCATGGTCCTCCTCAAACCCGGAAATTCTCTTTCCTGAAGGCAATTTTCTTATGCCCGATCGGGAATCGGTTTCACCATGTAATACGCCCCTCTTCAGTAACTGCATCGTCAAAGTGGAAGGTTGTGGGGATAACTCGCCTTCTGGTTGGAGATTCAAGGAACCCTGTCCGGTATTCACTTGTGAGGAGGAAGAAGATTTAGACCGCCAGGTTTCAAAGATATCTCAGGTAATCTCCTATTTTATAGATGAAAGGGAAGACGTTATTGTGACGCCTACCCAATCAGAGACTAGTGGCAATAGAAACACCAAGTGATTAAGAAGGGGTCATTGAAGACTATAGTTAAATAATGTGGTTGAAGATTGAAGAGAACTTCATTGGGTGAGGTCGGTTGGACTTATATCAAGACATCAAGTTGATTTATCAGTTTGATCTCATGTTCGTAGATAAGTGTGATTTAAATTCCATGAAGAATCCGAATCCACCTCTGACATTTCGCAATTCTTTGAATAAATTTCTATCTGTATTTGTTGGATTGAATATGGTAGGATTAGTTCCTTAAAGAAGTGGAAGTATGATATAGTGGATATTGAGGAGGGATTTCGATTAGCCTTCTCGTTTCGTCAACTATTCGGTGCGCGCATTCAATGACTGGACTGAGCAAATAAAAGTTACCAATTTCGGCTTAAAGAAGAGATGACGGAATAGGAGTTCTTCGGTACAGAGGCTTCCTGTGTTACCGCTCTTTCCTGAAAGTCTCCTGAAAATTGTGAATGGCCTTGGAATTGGTTTTGTGCTATGAAATTTCAAAGTTATTGCTACTTATTTTGATTGAGTAAGAGACGATTATCAAATCAGTAAGTGCAAGTTGGACCAATGAGGTGGAGTGAAGAAATTGGAGGAACAGGGTTACAGCGTATTCTGCTTTCATCAACTTGATTTATCAATTTTTTTGAAAGTAGAATTCTGGGCGTTCCTTTTACACCAGAAGGTGTTTGTTAGTCTATCTTGAGCGAACGCATTTAACCCAAGAATGTGCCCGCATGAAGGCTGCTCTTCTTGTTAGCATATTTTGTGGAATTTGGAATCCATGCTTTTAAATTAATTAAAAAGATAGTCGTGGCATTTTTTTTAAATTTGTATAGCCGAAGAAAGATGATATGGAAGTGCCGTCATTAGCCAGTCTTCAGGAAGCCTTCACCTCGGTCAATGCTAATGAGGCAGTTAACTTGGAAAGATTAGAGCTGCTAGGTGACTCCTTCCTGAAATTCGTTTCGAGTCTGTACATTTTCGCAACATCGCCGCCCACCACAGACGAGGGCCAGTTGACCTATGCCCGAGTGGCACACATTTCAAACTCCAATCTTCACCGAATCGCCGTTAGTCATGGTCTCTTCCGATATCTCGCCTCTAGCGCCTTTAAACCGGGTGTTATGTACATCCCACCTTACTATTCGTTTGTGGATGAGGTTAGTTTACACTGCCAACCCCTCCCCCCCCCCCATAATTCGTGAAGGTTTTGCTTGTTTGGGGCTAGAGGTCCACCTAGTTGTAGTTGGATGAGAGTGAGGTCATCGGTTTCAGAAGAAAATTGGTGGGTGGAACTGGAGGTAGAGAAGATTTGACAGTGACGAAGAGTGAAAGAGAGATCTGGGTGACTGTATGAACTCGGACTAGGAGTAGTAAAGTTACTTGTTGTTTTTATGGTTACAGAGTTGAGATAATTATTTGGTAACTTCAGTGTAAACCCGCTTGGTGACTAGGAAGTGAGAAAAGGAGGGGGGGCGACCATTTTTGTTTGATAGACTTGGCCATATAGGCATACCGATGAGATGTTGGCATTTGAAAGCGGGCAAAGCACTTGGTAACCTGTCTCTATACCTAAACTCCTAGTAACTTACAACCATGTAAAATTAATCGAACTGCATTTGGGGGTTTTTTAATCGTGTGTTCATTTATTCGCAGCAATATGCTCGCGAGACTCATGACCTACGTCAGTTTGTGAAAATCTATGACAAAACCATTGCCGATTCAATGGAGTCTCTTTTGGGAGTTTGTTTATTGACTATGGCCCCGCCAAGAGTTGCCCTTCTCTTGCGATTATACTGCCTCTCAAATGAACCCGATCCCCTGTCTCAATTGAAATCCTCTAGTCGTCTCCAGTTGGGAGATAAATATCCTTCTTGGGTGCCCCTTATTCTGGAATCCTCTTACCGAGCCATCGATCCGGAATTTGCTAGAGATGATTGGGCGTCAATGTCAAAACGTCAAGCAGAAGTTGATCGTATCCTATTGTCAAATAACCCGAAAACGAAAGCGGAAGCTGCTGCTGCTGCTGCCGCCGCCGTTGCCGACGAAACGTCTTCATCAAACTTGAACTTGGATGCACATGATGGGCTTAAGAGAGAAGCGGTGGGCGGTGATGATTTCCACACAACTCTTGAAAATCAGCGGCTCTCACTTGCTCCGCTGGAAGAAATAATAGGCTATAGGTTCCGTCGGATTAGGATACTTCTGCAAGCTATTACTCATCCCTCCTCTGAGATGGCATTCAAGTGGGGTTGCTACCAGAGATTGGAGTTTCTAGGAGATGCAATCTTGGACTTTATTGTGACCCAACGCATCTTCACTGAAAATCCCCATATGGATCCGGGTGAATTGACGGATTTAAAAATTGCTCTCGTGTCGAACGTTAACTTGGCTATTGTTTGCATTCGGAAGGAGATCTACAAGTTCCTAGGTCACATGGATAACAACTTGTGGACATTCATAAATAACTTTAAGAATGCTGTGTCGCAGAATTTTGGCAATATTTGGCAGCTGGAGGTATGTGTTGATCGTTTTTTTTTATTTCAGGAGAATTCTTTGAATAATAATGAGGAAAGTGGTGGGTTGGGGGTGGGGGTAGGAGTAAGGCTGAGTGTGCTGGAGGCTAGAAGGCAGTGACTAGCCTAAATTTGCTACCTTCCAGCTCATTGTCATTCGGGTAGAAAAGTAGCCTCAGCAACTTCATTCAACACCAGGTTTTCATCCTCTCTACTCTCTTTCTTCTTAATCGCTTTTCTTTGCTCTGTGACGTCTAATTTTTTTGGCGTTATTGAGTTGAGATGCTTCTCACACACAGAGACATTTATTTGGAAGCAGGAAGCAGTTGTAGACTTCGTTTATGGTGTTGTGCTGCACCAACCCTGCGTCATTTTGTGGTCATAAGGCTGAGCATGAATGCTTGTTGACATCAACTGAAATCGTTGCAATTTCAATGAACTAGATCCTCCATTGTAAATTAAATAAACGAGGCTGGACATTGGCTCGTTGAACCAGTGATTCAACAGCCGTGATCCAAGTTAGAGGAAGAAATGTGCTAAAATGAGCCAAGTGGTGCAATTCTTCGTGTTCCTTTCTCGTTGTGGCAAGTTGGCCTCTTCCGCTTTATCCCACTTAATTCTCATTTTCATCACATGCGTCGTGATGATCTCCATGGAGCCTTGTTCCAGCATTTTCCATAGTAACAAGAGGCTTATTTAGTCCACGCTTCAAGGAATTCGATTTTTTGAGTATTGTGTCTTTTTTAGCACGAATGCAATCAACGCAATGAGTCACTCTCGTACAAAGTCCTAGGTGATATGGTGGAGGCCATAATCGGCGCCGTCTACGTGGATTGTGGTGGAAATACTAGTATCGTGACTGGTGTCATTTACAACCTCCTGGAGGATAATATTAGTAGGTCTTCTTTTGTTCCTCAACCCTCTCCTCATTTTTCCATGCAATTTGACGCTTCTTTGGTTGGCCTTGTCCAAGAGCATGCGACCTCTAAAGTGCCCCTAGATTTGGCAATGTGATAGCACAATTTTAGCAGTTTTATGTGTCAAGTTGCATGAGACATTTAGTCGTTCAGGGCTGACTGAACAGGGCAAGCACCGTAGTTAAGATTTCGACAATTTGGTTGGGCAGCCTGCTTTAGCATTTTTAGATTACGACACATTAAATGTGACGTGTTGGAAGCCGCGTGCTTACTAGCCGAAGACCCCAGAGATCATGTTTTCCTAAGCGTATATCCAAGTCGCTATTTCTCAAAGGAGGTGGGAAGTTGAGTGGGGGGAGGGGAGATGTTCTATCACTTGGTCATATGTTGAACGCCTAGATAAATCAGTCTAGGTAATGATCGAATAGTTAATACATTGGGACTTTGAGTCATTACTTGAACGGATCGATTTAAAGACTTCAAGATCTAGCTTCTGAACTCTGAAGTGTAGGAGTTGAATTTGTCGTGGTGGATATTCTATGAATGAAATAAGTAAGAACGACGTTATTTGGAGTGCACAAGGAAATCTCAAATGTCAGAACTTATAGAAGAGGGAATATGAGTGAAAGCCTTATAGACTCCGAACAGTCGTCTACCGCGCATTGAGTATTTTATATTGGTATGAGCACCGGCGAAACAAACTGCTTGGTAACACGTCTATTATCGTGTGTTGGAAGTACAATCAGAGTGTGTCTAAATAGGACTTGTATGCGTTCGATAGGCATATTGACCTCTCAATCGTTTTCTTCAATTTCAGGAGAATACAGTAAGAGCCCTCCAATGGATCCCGTGCGTCTGTTGCACGAAACGTACCCAGATCTTGAAATTAAGAAAGTTGAAGGTGGTCCGAGTCCCCAGGACTCACCTTCGGATAGTGATGGCCGACAAATGCCTACTTGGTTAAATAACCAGAACGGTAGTTTTCAAACCCGCCTCAAGATCACTGCCAAATGTGGTGATCGTATTCTAACCGGTGAAGGATTCAATATTCGCACTGCGAAACTCGAGATTGCTCAGCAATTAGGTATCATTAAATGCTGAACACTGAATGTTGCTTATTCACATCTACTCTTCCTTTTGGGACTTTGTTGGATAAATTAAGATTGGCTTTTGCTTACACGGTGTCAGCTTATTTGCTTTCTATTTTGCTTCACAAAGATTTTAAATAGTGAAAAGTGTTTGACTTCTTTATTTGGAGGTTGGTTCAGGACCTAGTAGGAGTTTTTGCGAGTCTTATATTGCATCTGGAAAATACTGTAGCGGATTGCTGCCTTAGTAAAGCCTGACTGACTCAGAAATCTCTATGGCAGTTCCTCCTACATCTAGCTAGACTCCCAGAACCAGCTAAGCTATAGCCCAGCTATAAAGGAAACAGACGTGTAGCGCGGAGCACGTTTATTCAGTGGGTACGTTGCGGATAAGGTGTACACGCAGGAAGCTTAATCATGATCAGGATGGCGGATTAGGTTAAACAAACAGAGGTTAGTGATTGGTCACTGTTTGTACAGTCGCACCTCCCAATTCTGGCGTGCAGGCATGCGATGACGTGTCCCACAATACACAGCTTATTTATGGACCGAAAATGAACAGAAAGAGTTCGGGGAATATTGGAAACTTTAAAAATAGAAATTACTGTTTGCAGATATCTTTTTTTTAACCTGCTATGCCATTGCAACCCGAGATAAGAGAAAGCGTTTTGGACAACAGAGAAAAAGCAAATTAGCGGAAAAAATTTATTGAGTGCCCAACGGGAAAATAGGATAATTGCTTTGGACTTCGTCAAAGCACACAATTGAAATCTCCATCTGTTGAGTGATGCCCATGGAATGAGTCTAGAGTGTGAGCGGATTATAATCGAATAATGTGGGGATAGATTGGATTTTTAAGAGAGCAAAAGACATCTGCTTACGCACCGCTATATTCAAGAAATATTGCTAATCGAGTTCGAACGGTGTTAGAGTATCTCTTCATCCAAAAGACTAAGGTGGGCATTCATCACTGTTTCTGTTGTCTGACCAAACGAACTCAACCTCATGCGTCCAAATCTTATTTCACCTAGACGCATAACTAAACAGGCAAACCAGTGATGAGAGTTCATTCATCTCCCTATCTGTAGTTTGAGGAAATACAAATTGCAAATATAGGAGAGGGTCTGTGCGTTTAAGAAAACTTATGAACCTTCTAAGAAGTCATCAGAGTAAAAATTCAAGATTGTATTTAAATTTTGCATATTATCCAAGCTAATGTGGTTTGGAATTTAAAGATGGCATAAAAATTGTAAATATTATTCATTCAATACAAAATGACATGTTTGAAAAACAACATTGGATTTCTTTAGTATACTCTGGAAACATGTGATCAAGAATTTGTTTATATCAAATTGCAGGTTTCATGATAGTTATCTCTGGCCTTTTATTCGACTTCGGGCTTCACAGAGGGGAGGTACATCAAAGTCACAAAAAGTCGAGGGGAGGGACAGAAGAGTGATTTACTTACGTAAAAGAGACTGACACAAAGCTAGAGAGAACGGTAAGGTGAGTACTGTGGAAGTGGTATAAAATAACATAAAGTGGGGCCATATTAGTTAAATGTCAACTGTCGGTTAATGGACTTTTTGCACCACATGAAGGTGAGTCCATGTCGCATGCAATGAATCAAATTAATATTAGCCATTTTTAGGGATAAATGAGATTTTGTGCCCCCTTCCTTTCTAGCAGCTTTTGTCTTAATTCTTTGAATTGGCAAAAGATCGAATCCTCGCGATGCGTGTTTAATATTCATGGTATTTTCACTGTATGGATGAATTTTCTATTTAAACTGCTAAAAACAACAAAAACAGTTAGCTAGATAGCTCAATTCTTCCTTACTTAAATTAAATCATACGTGACGCAGGAACGTCAAAGTAAGTTTTTAATGCATTTAAATCATTATGAGGTGCATATTTGCACTTTGTAGGAAGCTTAATGAAAAGGAAAAGCCAATTTATTCTCACTTATTCCAGCAAATATTTACTGTCCGTTGAGATATTTTAAAACATATAAAGTTACTTAAGAAGTCAAAAGATTGAACTTCAAAATGAAAAAACTAATTGTATCCCATCATCAGGGCATTCAATTTCCGCTGAACAATGTAAAGGTATAAAATCTTATTTATCAATCAATTTAATTGATCTTGTATTGTGCATTTTATTTTATTTTTATACCCAGTAGAATACAGAAGTTAGTGAGTTGTTTATATATGCATCAATCCAGGCGGAATTAACAAAGTCGGCGATATGTCTAAGGAGCAGCGGATTGCGCAGCTCTTCAAGGAAATGCTTCGAGCAAGCAATAATTTTACGGACTATAATTTCAGAAAATATTTTACTCGTCGGGTTACGGAAGAGTTTCAGAAACACAAGAACATTAAATCCTTAGAGGAGCAGGAGAAATATATCGCTCAAGCTGAAGAGACACTTGCAATGCTTAAGCGCCAATCAGTGATAAATAAATTTTATCATGGTCTTAAATTACCAATTGAATAGATTTATTATTGTTAATAAATTTTTTAACTAATACCTTGCGTTTTTTTCTGCCTCACTTTTCCTATATATATTTATTATTGACGATGTTCTTTTCGTATAGCCTTAGCAATGATTCTTGATCAGTTATACAATTTTATTCGCATTTACAAATGCGATTTCCAACCTGATCGTGATGAATATATTGAAGAATACGTTGAAAATCTGTTCAAGAGTGAATCTGATGATGATTTTGACCCTCAGGAAGTTGAGTTGTTTTTAAAGGACTCAATCTCATCATGCAGCGATATTCCAAGGTAAGCTTGGGCTTCTTTTTATCTTTCTTATAATTAAGCCATGTTTTCCAAGAGTGGATAATGAAGACCCGTTTAAGTCTAGTTAGTAAAGACGCTCCTAGTATGAAAAACGAATTGGAAGATAATTCGACCGACTGTGTTGAAACTATTTTAAAGCTAATTCCAGTGGTAATGGATTTACTATTTATTATTTCGTAGAGACTAATTATTGCTTACTGCCTTTTCATTTTCATGTTTTCATTGTGTGCGCTCACATATACAAAACTTCCTAGTATTTCATTTTTGTTTCTTTCAGTTAAATCCAGAGCTGCATGAGACCGACTCGAAAGTGGATTCTAAGCCCCAATTAACGAAGGAGGAACGTGAAGCCTATGCCGAACGATATGGGTTTTCTCGCAATTCTTGTTCCTTAATCCCTCCAGTTACTAAATTGTCCTCCGAAGTACGTTTGTGTCTCGCTTTGTTTTTGCAGGTTTTGTTGACTACCTAGAAAGTGGGTTAGAACTGGCTTTCATTCATTTTTATGCATCTGTTAGTTTCGTTTTGTAGTCCATGGGTCGAATATCACGAATTTCCAACGGTATTGTTTGCTTGATAAAATGTGAATTTCCGATGGAAACTAAATTTGATCTATTTAAGTCAGGTCACAGTTTTTTCACAGTTGACCTTTTTATCCAAATTTCAAATGCCCATAACGCAGACTTGTGCAGATTAATTAAAAATATTTTTTGTTTTCTTTATAAATAGCCTTAGCCACTCCTGTATTCTTAAATTCCTTTCATGTGCATTTGCCTGATTGAAACTCGTATTTTTGAAGGTCTTCGCGCTTTGAGGTATTTGGGAGTGCATTTAGATTTTCAAAAGAAACTTAGCATAATCGATCTTCGAATTTCACATGCTAGTTCTACCTCATCTGATATTTTGAAGATATTGTCAGAGCAGTAGAGCCATTCCCTGGTTTATGCTTAATTATACAACCGATTGCTTTCTAATTTTCTTAAATTCTATTTTAATTATTTTCAATCTAGAGTAACTGTGTTAATTGCCTCTTTCCCGAATTAAAGCGTCCTGTTTTCCTGAACCATTTCATGAAAATTCTTTCCTGAATTGGTCTTACCTTGCTATCCGCTTCAATGTCTGGGACTTTGTGTGTTACGTTCTTACCTAATCCATTCCTAAATTCGTAAACGCTCGGTGAGTAGGCACATCCAGGATGATAGGGCGTGTTTGTCATAGTTTGGCTCAATTTATTTATCGTTTGAATCGGGAAGTATAAATCCCCTCATTATTGTGACGTACATCACATAATGGCCTCTTTATCTCTGTTTTCGATAAAGTTTTGCATCCAGTTGGTAAACTACTCATCTCCGGTCTGAATTTTGCCAGATACCTTTCTATAGAATTATTTTTTTCGCCGTATGAAACATTTTGAGCTAATTTTGGGGAGAATTTTAATAGTATCTCCGAAGTTAATTATCTTTGTTAAATAAGCATCGATCTCATGACCTCTGATCTTTGATTTTTACTTTAAGTTAGACCTATTAGTCCATTGTTTGCCGATTGGAATAGCCAATTGTTCTGGCAATGGGATATTTGGCCATGTTTACAACTCGTTGAAGCTCAGGCGTTTCTTGTGTGTTGAGAAGAGAAGACTAGTCATGTCGTGGTCCATTTAAACTTCGCTGATCGTGAAATAATTGGCGCTATGATTAATGTCCTCATCTGTTATCTCAAGGGTCATGGGTTCAAGACCCCTCAGCGGAGTACTAGACGTCGCTGGATGCCAAAAATTTATATCAAATGGCAGGCGTCTTGATGGTTATCATTAGCCCTTTAGTTGACTTCAGGCTCCACAGAGAGAGTGAGGAACATCAAATCGAAAAATGTCGAGAGGGGGGGAACAGAAGAATGTTTTAAAGATGTAAAGGAGATAGACACAAAGGTAGATGAGGTGAGTACTGTGAAAGTGGTCGAATATGACATACTGTGGGGTCATGATAGCTTGTACTCAGAAGTCAACTTCTGGTTTATAAACTTTTGCCGCATGAGTATACGTTGCCCAGGGTGCACCACGTGGAGGTAAGTCTATCGCACACCCCTGTTTGCCAAAAATAGATGTTTCTTACCCGTAAGGCTCCATGGCGCCACCCCTCCCCTCAAAATTAGTCTTGGAAGCCCCTCCTAAACGTGTTTTGAATTTACAATAGTTAGGCTTTGAGTCGGAAATAGGTTTTTATTTATATCAAATGAAGGAGAAATGGTTGGAATAATCTAAACTGGACTTACGATTGCATGTTTATTTTTATGTTTCCTCTTTTTTTATTTAGCCGGAGAGCAAAGTGAGGTACCTGGACGGGAAGGTGGTTAATACCAACGGAGCAAGGTATATTGAAATTAAGAAGGAGTATCCAGATATGCCTCCTCCAGTCTATCTCAAATCCTCTCGCAAATATCGCTTTCATTGATGTTGTGGCATTTTCCTCGGCTCCAGTCCTGCATTTCATCTCCCTTTTTTGTACTTTACTCTGCATTTTGTAAAGTCTCTTTTCTCTTTTTTATCTTTCACAGCAAACATGTCCTGTGTATATATATATTTGCTCTATCTTTTAAAATGTTGACCTTTATATGATTTCGCTTAGCCTATATGTGCTTTACGAAACGGTTAAGATATGTGTCACACACACAGTCCTCAGTTTACCAAGTGGACAGACAAGACAGCTTCGGGGACTCCTGTCTTGAAAGCGAATTGTTTAGTTGTGGACAGTGTCCTTGTCTTTGAATGACAAGAGTATCGTACAGGTTTTTTTTATTTAGTGCATCATTGGGTAATGAATCGTGAACTTATTAAGGAACCTCTTTCTTAGTTTTCATCTTGAAACTTCTTACGTTTCAAGAATTGAATTGACTGCTTTTTGTAGTATCCCACAAGGGCTTCACTAGTAACATATAGGAACTAGCGAATAATCAAATAATATATAATTTATTTCAACTGGTAGGCTTTAAGATAGTTACCATTGGCCCTTTAGTTGGCTTCGGGCTTCACAGAGAGGAGGAGCGTCAAAGCCACAAAAGTTGAGAATCGGAGCAGAAGAATGATTCGCAGATGTAAAAGAAATAGACAGACACAAAGGCAGAGGAAAGGTAAGATGAGTACTGTGCAATTGGTGGAATATGACATTCAGTGGGGTCGTGGAAGTTTAAAGTCGGAAGTCAACTGCCTGTTAATAGACTTTTTTCGCCGTATGAATAAACGTTGCCCAGTGTGCGCTACGTGGAGGTAAGTCTATTGCACACCCCATAATATAAAAATAAGTACAGAGGAATGAAGCAATGGAATTGTCGGAAAGTATGTGTAAAGGTACTTAAAACTCGAGCAGACAATCATATACGTCCCAAATTTCTTCAAAATAGGGAAAAGACCAAATTGAAAATCAATATATTTGGCCACCAAATTGAACCAATAGTGAATAGCTTGAAGTAAATTAAACCCAAAAACTGAGAGGCTTGAAATGACTGTCAATATGCAACAAAATTCTCAATCATTCACCACAGTCGGGTTGGCTCATCATAATTGAACCTTTATTGTCATGGCAATACTCCGTTTCGTTGAGGGCCGGGATTTGATGACAATTAAACAAAGACGGCACTTAGAGGGGGGGGGGGTTGGGGTGTGCTTTCAAGTGCATAGCTTGATTTCGTCTGTGCCGTACTAACCACACATTCTCCACTGATCTGCTCAATTTCCCCTCAGAAAGCCCATATCCAGATTGTGAATATTTAAAGATTAGGTGATACACGTGTTCTCACACCAGTGTCTAAAACAATGCAATTGAACAATCAAGTTGGCGTGAGCCGTACTTAACTTTTTACATAAATTTTCTAACCAGAGCTCACTGTAAATAAATAAAAGTGTAAGGAAAACAGATGGAAGGTAGTTTCGTGCTGTTACTCCCGAAAACATCGAAGATGATATTGTGCGTTGTGGCGTTTATACGACTTGACGTAATCGAGAATTCGACAATAAAAGGCCTTGCTATTAACCCCTTTCATGGAAGGGTGATCTTTTCGACAATGAATTAACACTGCATTCTTGGCGCTAAAAACTCGCATTTTGACGTTTTCGCTAGAATTCTATTGGCATTTAGATTTGAGGTATTACAGACGGGAAGTGGCGTCATTTTGCGTTTTAGTCATGACTGAATTCGTTGAAAGGAGAAATGGTTAAAACTAATTTGAAATATGCTCATTAGATCTGTACGCAGCATATCCATTAGCCCACATCTTGAGCAGAGATGAGGTGAACTTTTTTTTGCTTCACATGTATGGGCCAACACCAGGTTTTGGCAAGCATTTGCTACCTATAGTTTGGAAAATTTTAATATCTTGCCACAGGAATGGAAATGTCATAGGAAATTTTCCATTTGAAATACGATAACACAACATTCAACAAGTATCCTTTTATAGGTGACTGGTGGGCTGTGGAGTTCTCCAACTCAGAAATAGGAAATCTATGTTGACGGATAGTGGTGTAAAAAATCTCGGTTGAAGAAGAGGCTGGAGGAGAGGGGGATGGGGAGTGATAGGATGAAGAGTTGTGTGTGTGTGTGTGTGTGTGTGTGTGTGTGTGTGTGTGTGTGTGTGTGTGTGTGTGTGTGAAACTCTCATTCAGTGGAAAGGCTCAACAAAGTACTCGTAGGCCGGCTGTCTGATTTCACGGACTTTGCTCATTGGTGAGCGGCGTCGGTAGGTTTACAAGTACATCACGTGGCAAAATGTGAATACAATTATGGAGTAAAAAAATTCCCTCCCCCCTCTCAGCTGGTAAGTAATTTGCCTTACTGTGGACATGGGCAGATCACCCAGAATCAATAATACTGCAGATTTGTATCTGCAACAAGCCTTTGCAAGCATTTCTCACTCATCAACGCAGTTGTGAATCCTGTTATCAGTCTCGTTATTCAATAGTCACCGATGTCAAAGCACCAACAAAGGATGATAAAGAGACTTTGCATGAAAATGGAGTATTTAAATTTGTCACATCTTCAAAAGAATTAAAATGGAAACGCTTCCAAAGTTGGTCGGTCAGGTCCACATGTGGTCACTTGGAAACACTTCGAGTAATTGCTTGTGTGCTGTTGCCAGGAGAGAAGCCTAACTCACTAATCGTCTCGACATCAACATGGAGGATATGCTTATTGCAAATCATAATTCGCTTGAATTATCGCCACAAATAAGCAATCCTACTTTCGTCTAATTGGTCTGCTATGGTGTCTACATGCATACCGTAGTACCATGTACACTAAAGTCCTTTCTCAAATTGGGATTGAGTCAGAACTCGAGGAGTTTTCACAATCCCTTGTAGAATTTGAAAAATGCAACTGCGCAAGTAAGCTTTTAACAATTAAAAGATATACGTATTTTAAACCGCGCAATTAGAGTGCCGAAACCATTGGTAATTACCTCTTCAATGTTTAATAGCTCAAAATAATATTAGTTTTGGAAGGTCATTTTTATACTGAAGCACGAATTGGTCTCCGACTGTTCAGATTCCTGGGCCTCGCTGGTTCAACTACCTAAAATACCCCACACTCATCGACATTGCCAGTAATAAAATCCTCAAATGAAATGCGTTTAAAATGTAAATAAAGGGACGTTGCAGAAATGGTATGTTTTTGCCTTGTCTTCTACTCTCGCTGAACCGGAGGCAACTGTATCCTAAGGAAACCATTTTGGTTAGACATAAAGAGTCACATTTGGTTGCGTTGCCAAATGTGTCAAGGTGTTCATGATTGCTTTAATAGTTTGAATCCTCCCTCATTCATATGTGATGGCAACGAGAGGCAGTGATGACTAGAGCCCATCTGAATCATGCTGGAAAATGAGTTGTATCATGCTGCTTCGTTCAGGCCAATAAATAAAACGTAGAGAATAAGATGGTTGATCAATGCTTCTCTAACATTACAAATTTCGAATGAATCTGCTGCCAACAAAATGCTGGAGGTCTCTGACGCTGGAATCTGGGGTTTATTGTCGTAGTCTCTACCAAAAAATGTACTCTCAGTAAAGCCATGCACTACTACAAACTCATACCACTGTCAGATTAGTGAACTTCTTACAGAAATGACCAGTAAAAAGCGGCACCCGAAAAAGCAAGGCTACTTCTGGACAAAATTAAACACCTCACTGAAACAAAAGTAAGCTGGATCTTTGTGATAGGGAAAACGTTTTCTGATATGAAAGTACAGCACGCAGAGTGAAAGATGGTTCGCATGAGATCAAAACGGTACTCTTCTTGCCAACCAGGCTGAATTTTCACCAACTGTCATGCATTTGGGGTGCGTACAACTCCACGTGTAATGTGTTACCTCCTCTCCCCTCCCCACATTTTTGACATTTCGCTTAAATTAAATTGGGATGCCTTCTAAGAACAACTGATCAGTGTAGTAATTAAGCCACCGTCAGAAGAAAAGGTAATGATATGATTGTCAGCTAACATTTACAACTGCCAAATGTCCCTACGTATTTATAACCTCCAAACCTGCCAAACCTCGACCTACGCTACCCCCCCCCTCCCCTGTAACTCAGATTTTCATATAATTCTATTCTGCGCTATGAAGAAAGACACTATTCACCTTGACAGTACTACAAAGCCCCCTCCCCCAGTTAGTGGACAGAAAGAAAGGCTTTTTGTAAGACCTTTAAAGGGAAAGTGAAAAATCAGCTTTCTCCATGTTTTGATGCCGTTTGAATTAAACTGAGGTGATTATTTGTAGTAAAGGTAATTGAAAATTGTGTAATTTACCGATATTTCAAGGATCTTTTAAACCAAACTTTGGCAAATAAACTGAAAATTTTGGAGTTTTACTCCACCAAGCACAACGAGTAATAGTTCTTTGCTGAGAACATTCAGGCACGTATTTTAGATTATAAAGCACTAAGTACAATTTAAGAGAAGTTAATTTTTAGCTTCTTTGGCAATGAATCCTAAAGCAGACCAAAAATAAAACTATTACTAAATAAAACGATGAAGAGAAGGAATCTATGTCATATAATGTAAATACTATAACTTCCTGAATATCTTGCAAATAAATGACTAATTTTCTTATTCATAAATAAACCTTGTATAATTTGAGCTCTAAAAATACATGTAATCCAGGCAGTTTAATTTATTATTCAGACTTATGTATATCAATTAATTTTTCAAGTGTATCCAAATGTAAAATTGCGCATTAATTAAATATAATTAGATTCTCAATAATAGAATTATTATTATTATATTATAAATAATTATATTTTAAATGTTTTCATACATTCTATTAAATAGTTACACGCTGCGGTTTCTTCAGCGTGATCTTTAAGGCAACCAATTAGAGTCAGACAGTTGGCACCTCGAAGTGTGCATTTTCGTCCTGCATTAATTCTAAATGAAGTCAAACTTCTTATTAAATTCTAAAAGCAGCAAAGGCCTTCTTACTATTGTCATCCTAGCATCGGCATGGGCAGTAGGTTTCTTCTCCCGACTCTTTTCTGTCATCCGGTTTGAGAGCATTATCCATGAGTTTGACCCGTGGTTTAACTATCGGGCCACCAAACGAATGGTCGATTACAGTTTCTACGACTTCCTTAACTGGTTTGATGTGACTGCATGGTATCCACTTGGCCGGATTGTCGGTGGAACCGTTTATCCAGGTTTAATGATTACTTCTGGTAAGAACTGTAGCATATTAATTTTTGCGTGGTTTGGATATGAATTAATAGTCCTTTCAAAAATTTTCTTTTCATTTTTAGGTTCAATTCATTACATTCTACGATTGCTCAATATTCCAATACACATTCGTGAAGTTTGTGTTTTCTTGGCACCAATGTTTAGCGGTTTGACTGCCATCATGGGCTACCTCTTGACCAAGGAACTCTGGAACGATCGTGCTGGACTATTTGCAGCCTGTTTTTTGGCGATAGGTGCGATAGTTAATTTTAATTCAACTGCCTTCGTTTTTGCTATTTAATCTCTTGCTTATGCTTCTTAATCCAACTTATAACGCTACAAATGAAAGTAGCATCGAATTGCCGCGTATCCACATTTTACAATTTTTTTCTAAATTCCTGTTTTATGGCTTATTTTAATGTAGTTGATTGTTCTCTAAGTCATTTTGCTTATTTTAAGCTAATCTTCCCATTTGCGATTCCTATCAATTTTTCAACTTCTTACAGCGTTACTATGATATCTATTTCGAAATTTATGTGGAACGTCAATCATCCCATTGTTATTCTTAAATACAAAATTTATTACCTGATTATATAATTTTATAGTTTCATCCTTTTCAAACTTATTTCCTATTTGCTTTTCTTTTCCTCTAATCAGTTGGAGAAAGTCTGTACTTGTTTCCGCAACCTTGTTGTTACGGTTTATTATGCCCTCATTAACTATTTGCTAATTGAGTATACAAGTGCGTTTTTGGTTTATTTGATACAAGCGATTCGTTGCCTATTTGGTAACTTTGCTGCTAGCGTTCATCAGTCTGTTCAATAATGTGAGATTCATTGGAACCGAATTTGGCAATTAGTTAACTTTTCCTTAATGAGTGCTAAGTGGTAGTATATTTTGTTATCCTTTCGTCATTCTCTCATAATAAAGTTTTCTCAGATATACCTCAAATGCCTTTGACATTCTTTAAAGCCGCAAATATTTTAAATCTTGTCGTCAATTAAATTCCGGTTTATAAAAATATACAGTCTTGAAGGTTATGGGAATCAGTCATATGTTTTCTTTTGCAATAGCTAATAATAAAATGTCATTCAAATTATTGCCTTTTTAATTATCCAAAAAGGGGGGGGGGTGGGTTTCAAGTCGCTTTTGATATGATGAAACTTCTTTTATTTACATTTTGGTATAGTAACAATAGCATATGTGTTTGCCTTTTTTCTCATTCCTCTTCAATGTGGGTTACTACTTGATTGAAGTGTCCTCATTACTAAGTGTTCTCAATGCAGCTGTTCGCTTAAAGTTGCTACGTTTGAAATACTTTATTTTCTTTTCAACTATAAATTCTATATCGGCGGGTATTTTCCTGATTTTATTAGTTTAGTTTATCCACTAATACCTTTTGAAGATACACTCCGAGGCTGAAGTGAATACAATGAGGTAATTATGGAGTTTCACTGATTTTGCCTAATGCTGACAGATTCCTAGTTTATTTTCATGTCTTCAATCAATGCTATTGAACTAAAGGTTATCCCACCTCAATTACCTTATTGCTTGTTATGACACACTAAAGTAGGTAAATAATGAAGTATTAATTTATTGGTATTATTTCGCTGTTTTCAATGTGAATAAGCGTGTTACAATTTGGGTAATAGTTTATTTTGCTCATTTAGTGTGACACCTCTTCGTTGTCACAGTCCTGGTGTGTTTTTTTGGGAATCCTCAGTACTATGCGAGAAATGCTGCCTCAATGAATTGGAATGGGTTTACTTTATATTCAAAAACTCTTCTTTGTACCTTCTCTCTCTCTGCGTGTGTGTACTAAAGAAAATTAAAATAAATAGTACCAGATAAGTGTAGTGCTTGCCTCATGGTAAACTTGCGAAGTTCGGGATCACGGGTTCAGTGTCCACTGAAGTGCACCCACTAGCAGTAATCGAATTTATCATCTAGGAGACTCGATGTTCGGGGCATCAAAATAATGCGTTTCCGCTTCTTGTCAGGTTGATTTTATGCGTGACTAAATGTAAAACTTCCTTTAATCTGCTGACATTATATATCTCTTCCCTTTAGTTCCCGGATATATCAGTCGGTCAGTTGCTGGTAGCTATGACAACGAGGGAATTGCTATCTTTGCTCTTCTCCTAACCTATTTCCTCTGGTTACGCTCTGTTCGTACAGGGCATCTCTTGTGGTCAGTGCTATGCGCACTGGCCTATCTCTACATGGTCTCGGCTTGGGGTGGCTATGTCTTCATCATCAACCTTATACCCCTGCATGCTTTTGTGCTCTGTATCACTGGTCGCTACTCCTCACGTCTTTATGTTGCCTACACGAGTTTCTACATCCTCGGGCTCATTCTCTCCATGCAAGTACCTTTTGTTGGATTTCAGCCTGTTCGAACGAGTGAGCATATGGCTGCAGCTGGTGTCTTTGTACTTTTGCAGGTAATTTCAGCTTTCCTTCATACTTATTCTTTTCTTCTAATCATATGTATATGTATATTAACTGTGCACTTGTGGCGCAGCGATAATCAGTGAGTGGTCGTTTTGGATGTCATGAATTGGAAGGTAGGCTGGGCGAATTCTCTTTTTCCCTAGCCTGTTCCCAAGAGATGCTGGGGAGTCAAAATGCTTGGGATGTGTTGGTGTTTGGTTTTGAACTCTCTTGGTATTAGACCCTCCCCGAAACATCATATTCTCAATTGGTGCTTATTTTTCGTTAGAACTGTTAAAATGACACACTACCCGTTAAGGTCTAATTGCAACCTTTATTAAGAGCTTAGTTCATGATAAATTTATGCATGCAAGGATGCATTTGGTGCGATGATTACTGAGGTCGCGCGTTTGAACTTCATCAACAGACGCGCAAAATGCGACAAGGTTAATAATGAAAACACCTTCCAAAGTGATTTTGAAAATGTGATATTGAGGTCAATAATTAGTATGATTAAGTTAATTATACTGAAACGATCCAAGTAGGCGTATTAATCTTGGATATTATAATGATGTCGGTTATCTTTTTTTAATTATTATTTCACAGGCAGCGGCTTTCTTTCAATACCTTCAAACCTTGGCACCCTCTAGCAAACTTCGTCCTCTTTTCACAATGGGCATCGTCGCTATAGCTGGTCTGGTCTTCCTTGTTGTCTGTGTTTTAACAGTAGCCGGTGTCATTGCTCCCTGGAGTGGTCGGTAAGTTTATTTCTCTCCCATTGATTTAGACAAAAAAAAAAAACAATTTTAATTGGAAAACATTTATTTATATCAAATGGCAGGCATTTTGATACTTTCATTAGCCCTTTAGGTGACTTCAAAGTAAAAAATATTCGAGAGGGGGGGACAGAAGAGTGTTTCAAAGATGTAAGAGAGACAGACACAAAGGTAGAAAAAAGGTGAGGTGAGTAGTGTGGAAGTAGTCGAATATGACATACAGTGGGGTCATGGTAGTTAGAAGCCAGAAGTCAACTGCCGGTTAATAGGCTATTTTGCCGTATGAGTATACGTTGCCCAGGGTGCACCAGTTTTTTGCCGTATGAGTATACGTTGCCCAAGGTGCACCACATTTTTGCCGTATGAGTATACGTTGCCCAGGGTGCACCACGTGGAGGTGAGTCTATCGCACACTCCAATTGGAAAACATTGAAACTTTGGTGTTTCATAGATTCAAGCCATAATGCGTAATATGTTTTATGTAATGGAACAGCTAATCTGGTAAGATATCCAAACTCAGACCGGTGCTCATAAAGTTGTAGGTGTGTTTATTCATGGATGCTCTGGTGATGCACATTTCCCGTCATATTGCTCGACCCGGAGATCTAGACACTAGGCTTGGCAGAAGAGTTTTGATTTGGTGTTCTTTTTAAATGTATTGCATATGAGCCTGGTGGCGAAAACGAGCCGAATTTGCCTAAATCATATTTGAAAAGATCTAAAGACCACTACGGTTTAAGGCGAATAGAGCTATGTTAGGACATGATATTTGGGGGTTTCACATATTAGAGGAATTACTCAAATCCGTCATCCCCCATAAACAAGTATGTATGGACAACGAATCTATAACTCAGTTCACAACCGTCTTGTCTCATATACTGCTTACATTTTTAATTTATTGTTACTTTTGAAATATGTCATCAAAATATCAACCCATGCTTCTGTATTTTTTTTGAGATTCTACTCTCTCTGGGATACTGGCTACGCTCGAGTTCACATTCCAATTATTAGCTCCGTGTCAGAACATCAGCCAACCACGTGGACTTCCTTTTTCTTTGACCTTCATATCCTTGTCGCCGTCTTTCCCGCGGGTGTGTGGTTCTGTTTCTCCGAATTGAACGATCTTCGCGTCTTCGCTATCCTCTACGCCATTTTCGCCTCCTACTTTGCGGGCGTTATGGTACGTCTTATTCTCACTCTGGCCCCCATTGTCTGTGTTTTGGCCGCCATTGCCTTCTCCCGCCTCTATGATGTTTACCTACGTGGGGACGCTTTAACCGCAGAGGGGAGTGAAGAGGAGGAGGCTAAGAAAAAGCCCTCAACTTCGCGTGAGAAGCAACTTTATGACAAACCCCCTAGATCATCTGAATCCGGGAAACAGAAGGGAAGATCGCACTCCAACTCTGAAGGCAGCGGCAGTGATGACTTTTTAGGAATAAGCGTTCGCAAGGTCGTTGTCATGGTAGCGACCTTTGTGCTCTTCCTCTTTATGTTCCATTGCACGTGGGTCACATCCAATGCTTATTCAAGCCCCTCGGTTGTGCTTGCGTACTATGGACCTCGTGGAGAACGTATACTGCTGGATGATTTCCGTGAGGCTTATTATTGGCTGTGGCAGAATACACCAGAAGATGCCAAAGTGATGTCATGGTGGGACTATGGTTATCAGATTGCTGGAATGGCCAATAGAACAACCCTAGTTGACAATAACACCTGGAATAATAGTCATATCGCCTTGGTTGGTAAAGCCATGTCCTCAAACGAAACTGTCGCTTTTAGAGTAAGTTGCTTGAAATTAAAATTTTGCATCCACCTCATCTACAGGTTAAAAAAATGGAGCCTCTTAATTTCAGTTGATGCAGTCGCTGGATGTGGATTACGTTCTAATTATCTTTGGTGGAATGAGTGGCTACTCTGGAGATGATATTAATAAATTCCTGTGGATGGTAAGGATTGCGCAAGGAGAGCATCCAAAAGACATTCATGAGCAGGATTATTACACAGCCCAAGTAAGTGGAACCTCAGGCTTACACACTCGCGTAAAGTAAAAAGACGTCTAACATTTTTATCGCGTTCCTCCTGTAGGGTGACTACAGAATAGATCATACAGCGCCTCCAGCAATGGTGAACTCTCTGATGTACAAAATGAGCTATTACCGATTTGCAGAGATGACAATCGACCCGCGAATGCCAGCAGGCTTTGATAGGGCTCGAAACTCTGAAATTGGAGTGAAAAATATTAAATTAACTCACTTGGAAGAGGCCTTTACTTCCGAGCATTGGATTGTACGTGTTTACAAAGTAAAGAAGCCGGTGAATCGTTTGGCAGTTGAGGGCACTGGAAGTGGCAAAAGGCGTCGGGCTTCGAGGAAAACGAGTTATGATAGACGCGGCTTGGTGGGATCGAGGTCGAAAATTGTAAAGGGTGCTAGACCATCTACTTCCACAGTCTAGGCTTTTTGATGTTTGCTGTGATGTGTTTCATTAAGGTTGGGGGTCTTGAAATTCCTTCTTTATGTAATGAAGTCTTGTAACAATACTGTCCTACCCCCTATTCTCTACCTGTTTACACTTCCTTATTTCCTCGCAGTCTCTTGTACTCCATTGTGTTTCTATTTGGAAGAACAAAAGTGAGATACTTTGGTTAAAATGCCTCCTATTTTTTAGTAATTTAGTCCTCTACAACCAGACAACTTTTCTTAGCCGTTGGGGGGGGGGATTCGAGAGACATGAGAAGGGCTGTACTAAACTTCATGAAAAGGCTTAAATACCATGATTGGAATCGTCAGTACAACGATTGGCAAGTCCGTACTTTAATGGGAATGAGCATTGTTTGGCATTAGCGATAGGGTTACGTAATATTTTTTATCGCACACCCCATGTCGAATCGTAGTGATGTTAGCACGCCATAAGGCAGGTAAAATAACGTTTTGGGTCCAGGAAGCCTATTCCAACTTATTAATTTTCCTACACCACCTTTCGTTGAAGGACTAACATCAAGACACTCAATCTCTGGATCACAATTCACCCACTGAAATTCCTATGAATACCAAGCATAAAGTTTATTATGTGAATATGTATATTAATCTGGAAAAGTATTTTATCATCGAAGAAAAATTAAATCAGCGAGTTTTTATAAAGGCTTAAAGTTGGCTGCGAAAATGAAGAAAGAATGAAATTAACCAATACCGCTAGCGATTGACAACGAATGTCAACCTCGTTAAATCTACCACGTTTGTGGTGCCCTATTTCGTAATTTAGATGGAACATTTTTCGGTTTTTAAAATAATGGGGTCTCATTCAAGGTGTATCAAAAATTTTCTACTGATGATGTTTACTTAGCTCAACCATTTTTACTATTAAATAGGGAGATTGTAAACACCCTATTGATTCAAATTAACTTGAAAAGTAGGGATGTGCGATAGACTTACCTCCATGTAGTGCACCCTGGGGCAACGTATACTCCTACGGCAAAAAAGTCTATTAACCGGCAGTTGACTACTGACTTTAAACTATCTTGACTCTACTGTATGTCATATTCCACCAATTTACAGTACTCATCTTGCCTTTTCTCTGCATTCGTGTCTGTCTGTCTCTTTTAAATCTGTGAGTCGTTCCTCTGTTCCGATTCTCGACTTTAGTGAAGCCCGAAGTCAGCTGAAGGGCTAATGATGGCCATCAAAACGCCTGTCATTTGAAAATAAATTAATGTGAAAGGTAGCAACGAGAAACTTCAACTTTAAAGCCTACCAACTTAACAATTCTCTACGACTAACAACAAAGCACATATTGGAACAATGTAAAACTAATAAATCGGATTCACCTTCCAGTTAACTCCAGATTGTATACAATGCTTAGAAAAACGACTATTTGAGAAGAGGATTTACCACTTCTCTCAAGATAAGAATGCTGTAGGCAAGACATGTCATGTCAGACAGCTTCGAATATGTAAAAAAGTCAAATCTATAATAGGACTCATGGCACTTTATTATGAACAACTATTTCGCTTTTTCGGGAAATCATAAAACACCGATAATTAAATAATTGTATCACTTCGAAATCATTCGCGTAATTTACACAACCAGCTAGCTCGAAAATTGGGCTTTTTTCTGAGAGGTGGGAATAAGCCCAATGAATCCTCGAATCTCCGGTGTGATAGAAGGATGTTGATGGCGTTTGCAGACTCTCACGAGTTCCATTCTCTCATCCGGCGAAATTCCTTCGCGATAGAACTCCAAGAAAGTCAGGAAACTCGTAAACCATGTAACCGGCATTCTACCCTCGGCTGTAAAATGCATTGAACAATCCCTGTCGGCAAATCTATTAAAATATTGGGGGGAAAAATAATTCAGAATTTGAATCAAAAGAGAGAAAGCCCCTCAAAGACTTGCCAGATGAGAAATCTCTTAACGAGTATCAAACAAGCAGTGAATGAGAATCTAACTCCAAAGTGAACTTAATGAAAACCCACCAAAAGCTTGGATAGATAAGTAATAACATGGAATCTTCTTAATGAAGATTTCCAAATATGCTGATCCCACTGTTGGATGAAGTGGTGATCATTCCACTCAACGTAGTCGAGGCGCTGACAAGCCTCAGATATACATTTATTAAAAAAGGTTAAGCAAACAAATTAGAAGAAGCCTCAGAAAACAAAGGACTATGGAATGGTCCCAAATAAGAATTTTGGAAGGGAGGGGTGTTGCATATTGGTTCGTAAGTTAGAAAATCCTTAATGCAGTGCAAATACTACTAACAGATAGTTTATGTCCATGATGCCAAGATCAAAAACATTTTCACCCAAAGTGGGCTTTTAAGACCAATATAAAATTCACTGCACATATATGTAGAAATTCAGTAGTGGCCAAATCTGATAAGGTGCAAGATAATTAAGCAAAAGGCGGTTTCAGGCAAACAAATCTGCCAACACGTGTGTACTTACGAGACAAAATATCTGACAAGACATGCGATCGCTTTCTCAGGAAGAATGTAACGTTTTTTGAGAATCGATTCAATCACCATTGAACGTGGAATGGAGAATTCTTCCTCTAGAACGAGCACCAAAGCAACAGAAGAGAAATGAGCCTTAATTGAAGCCTTCTTAACAAGATGAGACAAGATAATTCCCTCTGTTTTAGTCATCTCCGCCTGAAATACGCAAACAGGATAAACATTATGACAAATTAAGAACCAATTAAATAGAACAACTAATAGCCTACCCTAATCCATGGCAAAAAAATACTTGACAAGAATTCTTCAGTTCGAAAAATTGACAAGATAAGGGAATCGAAAAGATGAACACAAAGTCGATGATTTTCCGAAATATCATTACGAACTTTCGGAAGCAAATAATTTTCATAAAAGCTAAAAACAGAAACAAGTTAAAATTCACGAAGATGACGTCATTAGGACTGGTAAAAAATTAGTGATAGACGTACTGCATTGCCTGTTGTCCACCCTTAGAAGCAAAAACTTTAACTATCTTGGGGTAAACATGAACTGTCCAGTCTAGAGGAGAAAGCATTTCAAGAAGGCCGTCATATCCAGGCAGATGCGGAAGCATTTTAACAGTTTTAGGCAGAGGACCACTACGATAATGAGTGAGAACATCTTTTAAAAGTCGAATATGATTTTGAAGATCTTCTGGAAGAGCCTCAATGTCCCCAACTGATTGTAAATCATCCAAATCTCCAGCGAAGGAACCGCAATACTCTGGCAACTCCTCAGCTACCATCGACTTTGCTTCGTCAATATTATGGAGAAGTTCATCATTACTGGTGTTAGGATGAAAGAATTTTTCCCATTCCTCTTTGTATTCGTCTGTATCATCGTAAAACACTTCATTTTTAATTTTTTCAGATACTTCTATGTCATCAAAATCCTCGTCGTCAATTTTTACATCTACTATTTTCGGTTTCCTAGAAGAACGTAATGAAGGGAAGAAGTTAACGTACTTGGGAACTTGATCCAAATCGATTTTTGATTGCTGCATAAGCTTATGCAGTTTTTTGACAGACCGCACATCAAGAATCTATACGATGTTGAGATAATAAAAAACTTTCAAACCTGCGTATCATCGATATCTTCACGTTTTCGCTTACTACCCGGCTTAGGCATGACTACCACGAGACAAAATACGGAAAGATAGTGCACTGAATTTCCCGCTTAGTAAAATACTACAAACAAAAAATTACAAAATAGCGATATGTAAAAATATTAAAAAATTCAATCTGAAATCAAAAAAAATACAAAAATCAATAACAATTGTGTTTTACCTGGTACAATGTTTATGGTGATTTCTAATGCAAAGCTAAAATATGTGAAAATTTATAGAAGAACTTTCTTTAAATATACTAGCGTTTCAAAAATTAAACAAAATGATTACTTTAATTATAAATTGCAGCATTATTCAAGGTTTTCTGTGAACCTCTGGATTCATTTGGAAATAGCATGTTTGGCAAAATAATGTAAAGATTGGAAATTTTATTTCATTCCGTAGATTTGTTCTATCGATTTCTCTTTCATAAATGGCATGAAAAATATAGTTTCCGTTAAAAGTGTTTTAAATTAATTATGGCCATAAATATTGGATATTGGGTATAATAATAAAATATCAATAGCATAGATGAATGCATAAAAGGCATTTAATTGGTTATAAATCTTTTCCATATGTTTATTTTTTCTGTTTTGTCAGTTTACTCTTTATGTGTTATTGACGACTTTTTCCAAACTAAATTAACATTCTACATTGACCTGCGAATGGCTATAAAAGTCCTTTAAAAATTCATTTTCATAAAATTGTTGAAAATGAAACACCTAAATGAATTGTGTTCAGGAAGCCTTATTAACATCAATAATTATATAATATCTGCTTTATTTGCTACATGTATAGTATTTTTTAGGCACGCGCAATCAAATTAGTTGTTCTGGCTCAATAGCATCTTTCATAAACACGTTTACCATACATTGTTATAAAAATCAATATAACCGTCCCATTTATGTTTTTTGGGTCAGCTTGGTTTTAGATAGAATCTCCGAATTGATGTAATTTGTCAAAATTTGGCATATCTATGCTGTCATTTGATAACCCGAGATGAATATTCTCTACCTGTTGAGGGAATGCGTTTTAATGCCGTTATTTAATATATGTTAGAAAAAATATCTTAGATTGTGTTTTACCGTTAAAATTCATTTAATTTTATGCTTCAAAACCGTTTACAACGGTTTCATTTTGATTGGCTTATATTGTGCGCTCAACGCGACTTATCGCCGTATTGCTCTAGCTTCTGTTTCCTCTCTTTTTTGTGAGTGTTTTTGGGTACCATATAGTCTAATATTTCAGATACCTAATATGCCACAAATAAATAATTTTTTGCTTAGTTTATTTCACTCGCTTTATATATGATATTTGATTGATTTAGTTATATTATTTTTACTAGATTTGTGTGGTAATTATGGCCACTTACTATGATCTTCGCCGAGTCCAAGGTCTTTGTTCATGCAATCGCAGTGCGCCTCTATCTCAACTCTATTTTTGTCGACATTGCTATGACGTTCGTTGCGGAAACTGTGTATCCCATGAAGTTGATTCCCATTACTGCCCAAATTGTCTTGAAAATATGACCAGCGCGGAGGCAAAAATGCGAAAACATCGTTGTGGCAATTGCTTTGAGTGCCCAAGTTGTGGTCACACTTTGTCCACTCGTGGAACTCTCGCTTTAGCTCCTGCATCTGGTATTACTTCAAGCACATCTCCAGGGGAGGCACCGATGACTCCTCAAAAGACATACTATCTTCACTGTGCATTTTGTCGTTGGACTACTCGTGAAAGCGGAATTCCAGATCAAAAATCACCTGGTGGTTGGCAGGAGAAGCCTAATCTTTTCGCTGAAAGGGTAAGTGCTTTAATTTGGAAAAATTCAGTGTGTTGGATTTGCCTTCAAATGTGTGGAACATGATTCGCTATAAATCTGCAATTAGAAATTATATGGGATGAGCCATTTCTTCGATTTGCTTATTAATGGTGCCAGCTCTAACTGGAAATTTGATCAATATTTAGATTTGAGCGATTAATACTGTCTACTTGAGAGGATATCTAAAAGCATGATGTCGTTGTGCCTAAAATATATAACCTGAAAACCATTCCAAAATTAGTTACTAAAAGTTTGGCGGCATATATAACTTACACTTACAAAAAAGGTATGGCCGAGAATGGAATCTGTAATTGTTAATCTGAGTGACCAACAATATGTGCATGCATTCTTGCTGTAATGAATCTCCCATTTCCAGTTGCTTTCTAAATTGAAAGTGAATATTTTTATAAATGAATATTTCATGCGAATTTTCGCTAATTTTAACTGATTGACCACGAACGTTATATTTCTACCTCATTGAAAGTGCAGAATTAAACAGTCACATATAGCTATATTAATGATAGTCATCACCATGAAACTTCTTTAAATTTTTGTATATTTCAGGGAAAAAATACTTTGATCTTGTGAATAAGCAATAGATCGTCAGTTTTCCTTGAATAAATTTCGTTTGGTGAAAGTATATGTTATATTAATAGCCTAATTGACTCTTGTTTAATCCGTCTTTTCTATTTTTTTTGTATACAGATTGAAAAGCTCATAAATGAGTATGGCGAATTCGCAAAGAAGGAGAAAAACGAGAAAGAGCGTAGCAAATACAAGAAACGGAAGTATATCCTCTCCGTGGTATGTTCTTGTGGTTGTTGTTGTGGTGGTGGTTGTTGCACTCTTCTACCTTCTCTTCTTCTAACAGCTACTTCAGTAGTAGTAATGATGGGTTTGCTCTAACATTTAAATCTCATTTTTCTCACCCATTGTAGTCTCATTTAGCGGTAAGTTTGTTTGCTGTAGTCTCGAATTTATTCAATCTATTAATTCGAATGTGATGACCCTAGTTATTATCATTATTATCTCTTTTGCATGATTAGTTATTTTGCACCTCCCACCCCTCTATCTGGCTCACCTAGAGGAATTGTAAAATCCAAGATCTTCTTTGTAGGAGAGATTTCCCGTTCTAACGCCCCGTTTTCGCAGACGATATTCAAACTGGGGTTCCTATGGGTTCGTTAATTCATGGGAAAATAGCCCTCCTTAGAGATAAATTGTTTGAGTATAATTTTTTTATTGATTTTAGAAGGGATACAAATCCCAGTGTGGATATTAAAATCTCATCTGCGGAGGCTGCACCCGTAACAGAAAGCTTCAATGTTGACGATTTGGTTAGCAAACCGTTTGTCTTTGAGAAAGGTGAGTTTCTCTTGCTACTGGCCTAAATTAAATATGCAAATCGTGTTTCGTCCTGCTATATTGGTTTATCTCCACCCTAAACAGTGTATATCTCTAAGTCGTTTGCATAAGTTGCGGCTTTTTTAATCAACGCTTACACCAATATTTTATTTATATCAAATGGCAGGCGTTTTGATAGTTATCATTAGCCCTTTGGTTGACTTCAAGCTTCACAGTGGGGAAGGGACATCAAAGTGAAAGAAAGTCGAAAGGGGGGGAGGAACAGAAGAGCTTTTCAAATATGTATTAGAGACAGACACAAAGGTAGAGGAAAAGGTGAAGTGAGTACTGTAGAAATGATCGAATATGACATGGAGTCAGGTCATGGTAGTTTGAAGTCAGAAGTCAATTGCCGGTTAATAGACCTTTATTGCCGTTTGTGTATACGTTGCCCAGGGTGCACCACGTGGAGGTAGGTCAATCGCACATCCCGCTTACACCAATATTTAAGATGTTCATAGTTCGAGGTAGTCCTATTGACATTTGATTTTTTCTCGTGCCATTTTGAACTTCATCAGAGATTTAACTAATCCCTGTTTACTAATTTCTGTATATCATTTTACTCTGGTGTGCTACCCAACTGTATATTTTTTGCCATTGTTCGATCACGAAGCAACTTGGGTCTGGAAGTGCTTGGGGGTTAACTCTCTAACACCCTGCAGGACTGCACGATCCTCTTTCAAAATAAGCTCCATTGGTACTGGACTCGAAAGAGAAGGCGCTGCTATTGTCGTTTGAAACATGTTCGATAGTGTCTATAGCCTTTGCCTGATTCCACCAAATCTCATCCTTTTAACATCATTCTGTTGTGAGATACGTGTGAGTGCGGTCGGGTTCAATTAAAAAAATATAATAATTCGGTCGTTAAAGGGCTAAATAATGACATTCTAGTCCTGCAAATGTCCAAATACAAAGTCTTTGGAACCTCTTTGTTCAAATGTCAATATATATAATTATGGATCATTGCAAGGGTATATGTTCAGGTTGATGCAAAAAATTCTTCCGACTAGTGCAATTTTCTTTCTGATTCTTGTCACTACGACTTGTTCAATCCCATTTATTAGAAATATTTCACTAGACGCGAAACATGCTGAACAGCTGGTTGAATTGTGTTGAATATCAAATGGAGCGGATTTATCTCCCAAACAATTGCAAGGACGTGTTGATCTAACGTTACCCTTGTGCTTGAGTAAATCAAGCGTGATTTCACACTCAATGTACCTTTCGATGACTCTCAAATCTTACCTCTATTATTTGCACGACGTTTTCTTTATCTCTTGAGTTGTCATCGCTGTTTTCACAGGTCTACTCGCATTTTGTAGACATTTAGATTTTTGGAAGCTGGTTGTCTCCTTTTCGCTGTTAGTGCTGATATCTTGCCACGAGCCTCCACTTAATCGCGTCTTGTCCCACTATATCTTTCTCTGATATTTTATCAGGTATCTACCGTCTCCATTTTTACCGTTTGATTCCAGGCTCTTTTTTTTAAAAAAAAGTTTTTTTCAGCTCTCTTATCTTTGATTTAGTCACATTACGAAACCTCCATGGTGAGAGTTCCGTATCTTACCGCTCTATCTCTGTATTCTCCGATGAGAATCGATCCGTGATCTCTACTTCCACGGTTACCAATAATGGTTCAATTATGCACATTATAAATCGGTTTCAATTAAATTAGTTTAATTGACTTCTGTAGGTAGGATAGTATGAAATGGGCTTAGGAGGTACTTCAATTAATTAAATTTTAATGAATCTACAATAATGTCCCATTGATGGCCTCCCCACATGAATAACAAATATTTGCGATTTGTAGTTTCTATAATGTTTCTCCACTTCCTTAAAGTNTGAAGTCAGAAGTCAACTGCTGGTTTATGGACTTTTTTGCCGTATGAGAATACGTTGCCCAGGGTGCACTACGTGGAGGTCAGTCTATCTCACCCCATATATATAAGTGTGTGTGTGTGTGTGTGTGTGTGTGTGTGCATTATCGCCCATGGGCTCCTATTTGGGTGTGGGGTTATTTGTTTCCAAAAATATTTTCATGAAATGGAATTGTTCGCTTTACTACCCTGATACCCTCTTCGAATGGTCAAACGGTTGAGTGTATATTTATAGCAAATATATACCCTGATTGATCCTGGCTACACAAATAACTGGTGTCATATTTGAGAATATCGATTATTACGCTAATCTATTTTTTGTAACTGCATAGCCTTGTCGAATTGCTAATTGAATTTTCCCCTGATTTTAGTAACTTCTATTCATCAACGCCATATGTCCCCATGGCTCCAACCCACGGAAACCCTCTCTTTGGAGCCTCGTCACAAAGCTCTCGCGGTGAAGCGTTCACTTCGTTGCAAAAAATGCGAGCATACTCTGAGCAAAGCCGATTTCAATCCCTCTTTCATAAAGTTTCGCATTAATCTCAGTGCCCTCTACCACCTAATTGACCTGCATTTCTCACTGCCACCAAGTGTAATTGAACCATCAGTGTCATCGGATCAACCGCTCCGACGTGTCACCCCTATGCCTCTGCCTACAGTCACATTTGACAGTGTTCCGCCCTCTCGTGAACTCAAAATCAAGAGTTTGTCGGTTGAGAAACCGATCAATGTGATACTAGTGTTATCTAATCCCGCGCATCGCATAACTACCGTGAAATTGAGGCAACTGACTCCAGAGGAAGAGACTGAGAAACTGAAGGAGTTTTTCATTAAAACTGGATCCTCGTCACCTACTTATTCAACCGTCAAGGTATGCTTTGTAAAGTAGGGAGCATTTCAGGCGGTTGCTATGGTTGGAAATTTAGTTTCCATTTATCAAGTAGAATTCACTATCCTATAGTTGTATAGATCTAGTGATATTCCATTCACCTAATAACGTTTTGTAATGCCCTCTTTCTGATATGCTTTTCCTTTAACTGAAATCTTCCGCTCTTTTTAGCTTGATCTTCCAACAACTGGAATCACGATTGCTGCGAAGAGTGATGTAAGCGAATACAATGATTTGGTAACTGGCCAGACGACTAATGAATTTCAGGATGACGACCCCAAGTAAGGCTTTCATTTCTCTATCTTAACCCTTCTCCCTATCTATCTATCTATCTATCTATCTATCTATCTATCTATCTAACTTCTTCTCTGTTAGATTGATCGCCTATCGACATGGACATCGTGTAGGGATTAATGTTGGCCTGCGTTTGTTAGCTAAAACAGAGGGCAGTCAACCGTTGCGTGCAGCCATTCAAATGAACTTTGATTATCTGAACACAACTGCCTCAATAGCAGATACGCGGACGTCCACAATGAATGCAGTTCTTGCAGCCGCAGCTCCTGGGATGATTTTAAGAGATAATGCAGCGACGACGAAGAAAAAGAGTGTGGAGGAGGAAAGTGGTAATCAGGGTGGGGATTACAGAGATGTTGGAGTCCTCTATCTTATGGATTTTGGTACAGAATGCTGAGGCGATGTGATTTTATTGAGCTGGGCCCTTTTTTGATTTCATTTTTTTTTGTTGAAGAAATTTTATCGGTTATGCTTTTTGGTCATAATATATAATCACTGCAAATTTTTCACTGACTATATTTGTTATAATTTTTGGCTCTTTGAACATAAACATCAGGCAACATGTCATCAAGTCGTGCATATTTTGAAATTAATCTCTTTGTATCTGATCAGATATATTATATATGGTATAAAATTGAACTCTAGACGCCATTGTATTGGAACTCCTCGAAAGTAGGTATTGGCTGGAGAATAACGCGTAAGATTTAATTATTGGGATTCTGAATAAAAAGGATTGGAAATGATCTTAAGAGAAGTATCGCATTATTTATTATCATGAGTAGAAAAGACACTAGGCGATGATGCTGAACCAAGGCTAAAATTAAATTTAATTCATTGGAGAATGAAACTGGAAATTGACTAAATAAATGCATTTTAAGAATAAAAATACTCAATCAATTAAGCGAACCAATCTAGTGATAATACGAGGCATGATATTATCGGGGTTTTCCGAAAATCTGAACAGGGTGGTTAAATTCAAAACTCCATTTCGTGGAACAATTTTTGGAACCAAATAACCGCAATTAAGTGCCCATGGGGGATGATGCAGAAGTAAAGTATTTTACCTAAGAATGTATAAATATAAATTTATAATGCTTCCTAATGTGTCTAGTGAAAGCCTGTTATGCATGCAGAATGACTTATCCTGAATGGGGTGAGTCAAACTTCAATTCCAAATGGAGAAATGTTGTAAGTCTACTTTATACCTTTAACACAAAATAATCGCGGACTTACGGAAAACATCGGCAATCTAATTATAGACCATTATCTAAATTTAGTGCCAGAAAAGTCGTATGACAAGCCATAAAAATATGCTTCATCCAGTTACCTTTTGAAAGACAAAATAAATTAAAGACTTTTCTTCTTGTAAATTTAAAATCTCTTTCTCCATATGTCCATAACTGAATGCAAAAAGTTACCCCAATTTTAAACTATCGGGGATTTTCCCATAAAACGAGGCTATATTACATTGGATTTATACCATTTGCGTAAAAATAAAAAAATGTTTGGCTGATTAGGAGTCAATTGAAGGTGCTAACCTCCTATTCTCCTTTACTACAAATAAAATATATAAATATAGTTCACTAATCAAAATAGGTTATGATATTTGAAACTTAATTCATTAGCATAAATTGTTGTCAATTTTTACTTAACGTTCATTTGTAACCAATTTGGCTTATAATTAATCCTATAAATAGGGCGTAATACGATTGGTTTCTGGTAGTCTATTTTACATCATGGTTTGCGTTCCTTGTCTGTTTGTACCATTCTTCCTGTGGATATTTCACAGATTTATTCTTCCGCTTCTGTTACCCTTTTTCCCCAGTCTTCGTGAAAAACTGGGCTACCATCCCGCAGTAGAAGCAAATGATGTATGTGATATTAAGTTATTTTGCCATTATTTCATTTCTTGACTAATTGAATTAAATCTGTGTTTTGGTAAATTTTGAAGAAAACTAATCAAACGGAGTCAGGTTCGATTTCATCTGAAGCTGTGATAACACCAGTAAGTTGGCTTTCATATATCACTTTCTGTTTTTAGAATGAGGAAAAAAAGGATCTATGATTAAAGACATTGTTAGTTTTGTGTCTCATTATCTTCTTTGGTTTGTATATCTAAATAAAATACAAATTAATCTTTTCAGCAATTTTCAGTTGATATTTAATTCTTTTCTTTTTCGCAAATCGTAATTTTCATTTTTATTGTTGCTAGTTTACCGGTTGTGTGGTTGTAGGGTTAACAGACACACGTGAACCGTCCTCGTATATTGATGAATTAGGTCTAGTTTTTTATACGCAAACAGAAGTTCGGGGGGGGGGGCAATGCTTTTTGGTGGTTGTGAATCCGGTTAATTCCGGGGGTAGATGGCTAATGCTTGATTGCTTTTTATTTGATATTTTGCTCTAAACGTATAAAAGATAGGGTGCGGTAGGCCACATTGATCGTGAAAGCCTCCCAGATAATTTATGAAACCACTTTGCAATACCCATATTAAGTATATTGTTAGCCTCCTCAGTGAATATTTATTTGTTTCAAATAGCAGGCGTTATGATAGTTATCATGGGGTGTGCGATAGACTTTCCTCCACGTGGTGCACCCTGGGTAACGTATGCTCATACGGCAAAAAAGTCTATTAACCGGCAGTTGACATCCCATACGGCAAAAAATCTATTAACCGGCAGTTGACTTCAAACTACCATGACCCCACTGTATGACTAACTACCATGACCACACTGTATGGCATATTCGACCACTTCTCTGTATGCATATTTGACCACTTACACAGTACTACATCACACTTTTTCTCTAAATTTTCAACCTTCGTCTTTGAAACACTCTTCAGTTCCCCTCCTCTCGACATTTTTTCAATTTGATGTTCCTTCCCATGAAGCCTGAAATATGCTACTTTGATGAACCTTCCCTCTGTGAAGCCCGTAGCACTAAAGGGCTAATGATAACCATCAAAACGCCTGCCATTTTATATAAATAAATAAATGATAGTTATCATTAACCATTTAGCTGACTTTGGGAAAAATTCGAGAGGGGGGGGGGTTGGAAAGAACAGTGATTCGCGGATGTAAAGGGACAAATGGACACAAATGCAGAGAAAAGATGAGTACTTTCGAAGTGGACGAATTTGACATACAGTGGGGACATGGTAGTTTGAAGTGAAAAGTCAACTTCTGGTTTATAGACTTTTTTGCAGTATGCGTGTACGCTGCCCAGGGTGTACTACGTGGAGGTAAGCCTATCGCGCATCCTCCTCATTGAATATCAGATCTGTACCTACCTTTTATTGGCATATTGACTTCCGCGCCAAATTGGTACAAGGTAATAGTTTTTTCGTATTTATAATTTTTCTTGCGATTGCTTTTATGCTTATTCTTGAATGGTATTTCACAGGATAATGTTCATAGACCTATTTAACTTCATTGTTCTTTTATATATTGAACACGTGAACCTAATGCACAGATCTCAGACCTCAATCAACAAATACCTGTTTTGAGTTTTCTCACCAATAAAATTCCGACTTGCCGATATGCCGTTTAATCAATTCCAGCTTAAAACTATTTATACACAAAATAGGTAGCTGTGTTTCTATCAGCCGGACATGAGGTTTTCTTTGGAAGCGATTGTTATGTTACCCCATTGGCGGATCGGACATTAAATAAAGCCCTCGCTATCTCCTTTATAATAAGTAATCTTTTCCTGATGATATTTTTTCAGAGGTTTCTTATCAAAAATACAAGTGGGACTAGGACCTCCTGCCGTATTTGGACCTGCTATGAAGTTTATGCTCATCAGTTACTATTCAATTCGTCGAAGGGTGTTGCAAGTTCAATTGATAGAAAAACACACCATGGAACGTAGAAATATGCAAAATTGAAAATTCACATTTCCCGGGCTCGTTGTACTGTACAAGATTTCCAAGTTTATAGGTTTCAGATGCGCTGTAGTAATAACTCTAACTATATCATATGCAGCTTAATTCCGTATAATTTATTTAAGCGTGATCCTCATTTATCGACAATAAATGCATCAAAGATTTCCTAATTTGCTGTCTAATTTGATATTTTTCTCAATCACCTCGTTGACTCATTATGAATTATCTTCCAACTCTTTGTAAACCCTATACTCATTCTCTTCTAGTGAATTGCATTAAGCTTATTCGATTACGTTCATATTATTATAACAGCTATTCATGCGGTATTTAAACAATTATCTTATTTTAGTTAACCTCCCCGAATAACCACAAATTCCAGTATACAGTAAAAGTAGCAAACAACTTGCCAACTTTCGCTCGAAAAAATTTTATAATATCCCAAAGAACAGCATTTTCTTTAAAAAATATCGCCTGGTGTATTTCCGACATTACATGAATTTAGCAAAATAAACCGCTTTTAGATCGTGAATTATGCTATATTGAGTTTTTAGCTATCCTGTTTGCTTTGAAAATCTTATTCATTAATTTACTCTTAATAAAACGGAAGGTTAATGTTATAATCACCTATCTAATTAAGATTGATATATTATTAATTCATCAAAGCAGGGTATCCATGTAACCTTGGTTAGGTTATTTAAATGAAATTAAAGCTGTCAAAGTGTCCAAAAGAAGAAAATCTATGTGCAATATTAAAAATCGTATACATTTACGACTTTAAAACCATTTATAGATTTAGCATTTGCAATATAGAAGAATATTTTACTGCTATTTAGATCAGTCAACGGTTGAGGCTATTTACGAATTTGATTCAAAATCACACGATTGGCTGGAAGGTAATCCAGAAGGTAATGTAATTGGAAATTTGATCTCCAGACTACCAACTGCAATTCATTTTCAGCAACGGCGCAAGGGCGTTTAAAACCGGAAATCATGGTGATACGTTTGATAAGATACACTTTGTGCTTTAACTCTTAAACATCCGAAATATACTTATAGTAATATCACTTGGTGGTTCCATAAATTGAATAATTGAAAAGTGCAAAAATAAACACAATCCATAAAACAACCAAATAGATCCTCTCAAAAAAGGAAAATTTTAAATGCAAAGAGAAATTTAATGAAGAAATAAAAGCAATTACACTTTTTTATCACAAGTAGAATGGAACTACTTAGTAGAAGTGAATGATAAATTTAAAAAAATTGATAAGTTATAATCAATAGCAATAATTGGAAACGTGAATATCGCAAAAAATAACATGATTAAAATATTAAACATCAGACACTTTAACATGAAATAATTGATTTCTTTCTATTTCAAATTTGGTTGCATTAATGCAAGATAGGTTTAAACTAAAACTCAATTAGTAACGTATTCTAATGATATGAAGGAATTTAAACCCGCAACAATAATTTAGAATGGACATTTATTTTGCGTTTAGACAAGTTATGTTCATATTTATGTTCAACCTATGTCAAAAATTTTAAATGGCTTTATGTTGTATGCATTAGATAAAATAAATAAAAGTAAACATAAAATAAATAGTATTTATTCCTAAATTGCGGGAAATAAATAAGCATCGAATTTTATAAACACATACATATTGTTTGAGCGCGCGCTACTTTCACTCAGTTCATGCTTCTCGTTCTTGGTTGGTATGTTGATTTCTTTCCGTTCTATTTTGATTCTTTAGACAAGAAAATGCAATCTAAGGATGCAGCTCGTCTGGAAAGAATTCAGGCCTTGAAACCTCTTTCCGAGCAGACTCGTATTGGTGGTAAAGGTACTGCACGCAGAAAGAGGAAGGTAGTTCATAAAACTGCCGCTACTGATGACAAGAAGCTTCAAGCAACTCTTAAGAAGCTTGGAATTAACTGCATTCCTTCCATTGAGGAGGTTAACATGTACAAAGCTGACGGAACAATGCTTCACTTTAAAAATCCTAGGGTTCAAGCCTCACCCCAGGCTAACCTTTTCACTGTTACTGGTCTTGCCGAAAATAAAAGTAAGGTTATACAAACTTCTTTGGTAATATTTTAAGGTCTTAATGATCTGTTTCCAAACATGATGAGTCAATTTGAGACAGCAAAGCAACGTCTTTCCAAAATGTCAGGTATGTTTTAGTTTCGCCTCTGAGTTTGGTTTCATTTACCTTTTATTGTTAATTTTAATTTTAGAAACTGCTCAAGATGAGAACGAAGAAGCCGCTGATGACGATGATGTTCCCGATCTTGTTGCTGATTTCGAAGAGACTGCAAAAGAATAGAATGTGCTAATAGTGCATTTACAACTTATGATACTGTCAGTTTTAATAAAATAATCTCTGATACTTTTTGGTTTTTGAATAGCTATTTGTTCTTTATTGTCCGGTTTATTTAGATACATTGACTTGGTCTAATTTCGATTCATGTTCTAGTCGCAGGTTAATTTCATGTAATTTTCTGTATTGTAATCCATTCATAAACTTCGGTTTCTGAACTGGTTGTTTGTGGTATTTGTAATTAAAAATATCGTGTTTTTGGATTTGTTTATAATGTTATTGAATTGATACAAATTAAATGCCCTTTGGCCCTATATTTTTACTTTCCTTTTAATAGTTCATTTCTTTGGATCTGTTGTCTATATAAGTTACAAATCCATTACAATTCAAATTTTAATTGCTTTGAAGTTTATATATTTTTAAATAATTTCATTATTATGTGAGTTGCAAACTAACTTTTGTTGAGGAATTATTGGCTTATTCAGCTTGCTGTTGCGCTACTGCGTCATGGGAGGCTTGATTTGCGAATGCTCGCTCTGAATGCGTCATAACAAAGTTCAAAGCCTCTAATATTGCCTATAATGAAGTTTATACAAAAAACGTCACTGCAGAGTAACGGATTTCTATTTCTGAATTTAATTCATCCGGCCCTAAATATAGGTGTTAGAACTAGGCGTCTAGAAGTTGTTTCCAGTGGTTTAATTTATTCTATATTGGCGTTTTGGTCTACTGTGTTGTCTTATGTAAAACAGGCCGTTCGAAGTCATTTGACGTTTTATTGATTCAGAGAAAAACCGGGTGTTGACAGTTGGGTCTACATATATGCGAAAGTGCAACTTCAGTTGTCTTAATTAACGCAAATTATAATTCATTCTTATTTACTTTCATTAGTTGCAACTTTTAGTCCTGGAATTCATCCTGGGTGACACCTTGTTAAGTTATTCAATTTCTTTGAATTAGTTTACTTAAAATATATAAGTAGTAATATTTATGCGCATAATAAAGTATGGAGGCGTTGTGGATAAAAAACTCTTACTGTGCATTTCCTCAATTAATTAAGGAATGAGGGTGTATAAAAGGCTTCGTGAAGTTATGCGGTTCATTTTGTCTGAGCTATGAATTAGTTTTACTCTGCCGACAATTGTGTTCTGGTTAGATGCACGAGCTAACACGATTGTCAGTAATGATTCCCACCAAGTTCTTGTGAAAAATCCAATTTCCGATTTTGGTAAAATCGATATCATTCGACTTTCTAAAATTGCGGGAGAAGCTTCTGAGATCTAGACGTCATGAACATCACAGCGGAGTGTGTGTCAAGTTGTTCATCCATTAAGTTTGCAACAGATGAGATGAAAAATGGGCGAACTTGGCGTGGGTAGCCGAAATGGTAGACTCGCGAGTAGTAACCTAAAGTCCATATGGGCTTAAGGTAGGATTGAAGTGCTTGAGATGAATGTGTCACACATATAAGCAATTTAAAAAAAATTAGTGGCATTATTTAATTAATTCAATTAAGTACAATGGACATTCACTTACAAATTAATTAAGTGAAAGTGCTTTTCCTCTGAACAGTGCACTCCTCATCTGGTACTTATATTGCAGTTATTTAAAGTCCATAATTCGTATTTCACGTTAAAAGTACTACCTTTTGCTTACGTTTATTTTCAATTTGTCATAGACAGGACTCCAATAATTTAATCTCTAGCTTGACTAACGTCCACAATCGGTTCGCGTTTACATTTTAATGTACCAATTACAGCCTGATAATTAACGAGTCAGAAATTTCCATTTTTTCTGTTCCCCATTTTTCATTAGAATGCATTCAAGGTGGCCCAAATTACTAATAATCAATTTCTACACTATGTGTGTGAACAGGATAGAAAACATATTGAATGCCCACAGATCTCACACTAGAAGTAAGAATGGTAATCGAAATCAAATTAAGTTATTGATTACAATAATAGACAAGATGGAATGAGACGAAGATGGCAGGAAAGACGTAGAAGAGGAGGAAAGATAGAAAGGTGGACTTAGAAGCACAAAGCCTGGAAATGAGGTGGAGCATATCTCAGCTGATCGACCTTCGGTGGCTTAATCCGTGCTCACAATAGTCTTCTTATTCGCCAACTATTCCCTCTTGTTGGCTTTCCAATTAAAATCAGCACCAAATAAAAATAAGAATTTAAATACTTAAGTAAAATAACTACAACACCGTGTTTCTTTCGTTTTGAAAAATAGCATCCTTTTGTGGCATCTTCAACCCTTAACACCTAGATACATTCTTTCAATACCTTCTATCCAATCAATTTCCATTTCTACTTCTTGTTGTGAACAAAGATGGGGAACACAACTAACCACTGTAAGTCATTGTCGAAGAACTATTGTGGTATCTCAAGGTGAAAACGATTTTCTTCATACTTTTGCTCAATGCTGATGTGAAACCTGTGGAGCTGGCTTACTCGTTGATAAGTTTGATATATCTATTCGATATTGCTGAATTTGCCTTCTTGCTTGTGTTCTCCTCATAAGTGAAGAATACCACGTAGATTGATGACAAATTGCACAATTGATTGAGAAATGCTTTCCATGAGGGTATTTCGGCAACTTTTCTCTAGTTAACCTTACTGAATGAGATTACATCAAAGATTGGTCATTGTACTACAAAGTAATGGTACATAAATGTCTTGGGAAGAATCGAACATTCCCACTTTTCCCATAAGTCCCTAACACCTGTGAAGGCAAAGTTTGGCAGAGAAGTTGAACTTCGAGGGTTTGGATTTTGGCGCAAAAGTACTGTCAGAGTTGACGAAGATGCGAGGTGGCTACCTAGCAGTTTTCAAAAGTCAACTCAAATTTACAGCAACCTTTAGCTTCCACTTGCACTACCGGATGAAGAAATATAAAACAACATGAGTTGGTTGTAATGCACAGGTGCCAGCAAACATACACCTAAGTTGTGAAAAAGAGGGTCATCGCTGATAGAATTGAAAAAGTAAGGTGACGAACTATTTCTTGAAGTCAATTGTATGTGGATGGAACTTGTGGAGGTAAAAGGTTAATTTTATAAAGTGCACACACATAGTAATAAAATGGACAGATGATCTACGATTTGCGAAATTCAAAATTTTAGCGTTTATTTCCGAAGAAATTGATGCAAGTTGACTCGCGGCTTCCAAACTGGTGATATTATAACGACATAGAAGGCTTCTCTAAATGCCCTTGGAAATAATTTGGAGGCAGGAATGGAATGCTAATAAGTATGTACATAAGAGCAAGCTCCATCACAACCCATTTTCAAATGATATATGAAGAACCACGCCGTTTCAGGCACACTTGTTTACTCTCCCCCCTCTTCAATCTAACCCCCCCCCTCCCTCCACCGCCCCCCCCCACCCACCCACCCACCCAATATCATACTTAAGTTTGCGTGTTCTGCTCCACTCTATTATCTGTATTGACTACAA
>UZAE01012215.1:2111-13319 GCA_900617975.1 Rodentolepis nana
AGTCTATCACACACCCCAACTCCTAAATCGTAAGATGTTCTTTTTTAACTTACTTTATCCATGGCATAATGCCCTAAGCCAAAGCCTTCCCGATAATGATCTTCAAATCCAATTCGCCCCATTTTCTTTAATTTTACTAAAATAACTCTCAACTGGGGAATACTTTTATTTAATTAATGGTCCAACATTCGAATTTCATTATTCATTCCTTGTGTTTCGAAGCAAATGCTTTTCCCACGGTGTCTAGTCTAACTGATTCGTATCTTCTTTTTTTCTTTGCTAAATGTAAAGATCATGACGGTATTACATGATCGTAATATGCGGAACAGACGAGGGTCCATTCAAGATCATTGTTTGTAAGGAACATTTTCTTTCAAAATTGATTACTTTCAACCTTTTTACATGATAGACATAATTTTCAAGAACATTGACTGATTTTTTCTCAACGAAAATTGTCTACGTACAACTCATCTCTTTTGAAACGATATATAAGTGCGTATAGGGTTCGAAATCACGTGCAGATTTCAATTTTATGTCTCTTTGTGTGATTGTAGTGTAATTGCACTAATGCCTTAATAAATGTGAAAAGGGGATTGGCTTAACACTATGCAACTCATTTTCGATAATATGTAAAAGTCAATACTCGTATGTATATAAATGAAAAGAATCCTAAGGTACTTTTTTATCAGTTTAAAAACGATAATCTTGATCAGTTTAAATTATGAGCAACGAACCACTCGGACGACGTGTAGTTATTGCTGTTGACGGTAGCTTACACTGTCATCGAGCCTTCAACTGGTACGTAAAATATATCCACCGAAAGAATGACTTTGTCTTTTTCGCCCACGTCATGCAACCAAAGTCCTCTCATACAGATGTGATTGTAACCGTGGATTATCCAGAGAGCATAACTCAAGTAACGAAAGATTTTTCACTTAATTATACTGATCCTGCTGCAACGACGTTGAAGTATGCCAAACTAGCGGAGGCAGCTGGTGTCACTGATTTTAAGACTGAAATCTTGGCCAATTCGTCGGTTGGTGAAGCTGTTCTACGTTTGGCGACAGAATGTCAGGCTAATATAATCATTGTGGGAAGTCGAAGTGCTGGAACATTCCGCCGCACACTGCTTGGTGATGTATCGCGTTACCTTGTCACCCATTCCAATATACCTGTCTTGATGGTCCCTAATGCTAGTCGTTCCACATCTTTTAATATTACGGACTAATCGGCATTAATTTTAAATACTTACTATTCACTTTCTCGTTTTATTAATCATTAACTTCTGTTGATATTATTATAATTACTATTACTAAAACCGTATTTAATACAATCGTTTACATCTGTACTTGAAGATTCATATACTTATTTTCTTTTAGGGGATAAATCAATATCATTTGCCATCTTATTCGAGTGATATAAGCGAAAAGAATACTAATTTTAAATTATGCCATTTCATATGAATACGTGCTAACTGCAATTTGAAGGAACAATTTGATATTGTTTCAATTAAAGAGCTTCAATATAATGTATATAATTAAACGCAAAATATGAATTCTTTGAGCAGATTTAAAAAATTTTATTTAGTTATAAGTGTATTTTTAAAGTATATTCCTTATGCTATTACCTATATGTTATTAAATTAGTAATAGTTAAATCTCTACTTGGTGATAATTCCATTAGCGTACAAATTTTAACTGTCAGACAATAAGTGGTTTGATACAAGCGGGTAGTTAACTAGGTAATTAAAGTTTTCATTAAACTTTGAACCCCGTGTTGGCGGTATCTAATGCAATGGCTTTGGAAAATCTCCAAAGTCTACTCAGATTTGCAAATTACGACCTTTAAAGATTTCTTCAGACAAAAAATGTTTTCTTTGAAAAATGGTATTTGGTAGTTATGTGCACTTCTTGTAAAGAGGATAAAAGATTCAGTATGCATGGACCAAAAAATAAGACAAAAAAATAAAAAAATATATTGGAGCATTGAAATGAATACGGCGATAAAAAATTTGTACCGAAATGGAGTGAGTAGTGTAATAATAATAATTAATATGCTAAATTTATGCTTATTCGAGAATTATTCTTTGGAAGTGAGAAATTTCAAAATTGTTGTGTTTGCTTGCTATTGGTCTTTTTCTCTCCAATTGTTAAAAATACACAATCTTGACTTTATTGGCTACACAATTTTTGGACGACCAATTTCCTATTTATCGTCATCTACTGTTGACTTTCCCTTCAGTTAGAACTTTGGATGTTCGAGTTGACTCTGAAATTGTCATCAGAAAAAAGAAAAATATCTTGATTGGCAATTATAAAATTAACGGGAATTAAAAGAAGCTGCACTTCGGACAATGAGTTTCACTCAAGATTCCTCCTTTAAAGTCTGCTACGGTCTTCATCCCTTCTAGGACCCCTAAACCTGCCTTAGACGAAAACTTAAAGTTAAGTGATGCAAAGCACCAAAAAAAATCCAGTACCATTTGCTTGGCTTTTGATGTAATGATATGGTGATTAGTGTCTTTATCCACAGTGGCCTATTCATACATAGGTGGAGTGAGTTCAGAGGCCAAACGTGCCTTTGGAACTTTCATAGTCGAAAAAAGTGCCCCCCCCCCCCGACATCAATCAATCATTCGACTGCACATTTATGCATTCAATGCCAACACACTCTTTACTCCACTCTTTCACCACTACTCTCTTTCTTGCAAAGGTGTGTTGCTTTTGGCGAAAAAAAGGTGAACAAATATAAAAATTTCGATCGAAACTTTTTGTCAAAAATGAGGCCGTCTCTTGGCTTGAGGCTTGTGGAGGAATATTTTTTGGCCTATTTTCAATTTTGAAGAAGATTGATTTGCCAATGATCTGGATAAAAAGCCTTTCAATAAGCCCTAAATGCATTTAGATCCAAGTCCTAATTGGCTCGTTTTTTCGTCTAAGAACTCAAATAAAGAGTGAATCTAAAATCTCACTATTAAAAGGCAGCTCCACTTTGTTCACATATATGTACAGAATAGTCCGATGATATGACGAAAAATGGGTATCAGTCAAAATTAAGGAAAAAATATCCACTTTCTTTACTTCACTTAATATGCATATTATTACGCTATATCACCCAAGTTGAGCAATTAATCCCCTGATGAACAGTTGCTTCCTATGGTTTTCGATTTTGATGTTATTTCCACTGGCGTGTTAATGAATTTTGGTAATTCACCACCTTCCCTTCAAGTGTTATTGTAATTCGATAATCGTTAAAGAGGATACAATGACGACAGTCCACTTATACACGTTGTGATTGAAAGCTCACTTAGTCGAGCATGAGGTCGTTTCTTTTTGAGCTCACGTAAACTACCTAGCCGCCTCGAAGAAAACACTTTAATTCAATAATAATGAATATACACCCAAAGATGGGTGGTGGGGAGGGGGGGGGGGGGGAGTCAACATTTACATGTTCAAATGGACTGTCATTATTGTATCCTCTCAATTTTTATCACAAATCTCCGTATTATTGATTAAATAAACTAACCCATTTTTTTGGGTGCATCTAATCTAGTAATAAATAGCAAAAAAGCGCATATGGCCATTCGTTGAACGCCTGATAAAATTTTGACTTACAACTTACTGAGGTGCATTTAATAAGATGGAACATGAAAAGCGTTGCATGGAGTTCCGGGTGTGACCCTTTACAATTCCCTGGTTTTTTAGGGTTTTGTTACACTTCACAATTCCCTCCCCCCCCCCTCTTGACGCTTCGCAAGTTCTCAAGCCGAAAGAATTGTGAATTGTAACTATTTATTTATTTATATCAAATGGCAGGCGTTTTGATAGTTATCATTAGCCTTTTAGTTGACTTCGGGCTTCACAGAGGGGAGGAGGAACATCAAAGTGAGAAGAATTCAGGAGGGGGAATAGAAGGGTGTTTCAAAGATGTAAACAAAACAGACACAAAGGCTCAGAAAGGGTAAGATGAGTAGTGTGGTAGGGGTCAAATATGACATACAGTGGGGTGATGGTTGTTTGAAGTGAATTGTAACTATGATATACGCCTTCATCGAGTGACTTGAGTCCGTTTTGCCTGGAAAATTAGACTGTGATGAAAGGAAGATAAGCTTATTTAAAAATTAAAGGATAAACATCATTAAAACTGATTCACGTTTGATTTTTATATACTAACAGAATCATTTTCACTTGAAAAACTGTAAAACAGGCTCAATTGTGCGATATTTTGCCCTAATTTTTTTAATTTATGTCAAATGACAGACTTTATGATAGCCATCAGTAATCCTTTGGTTGACTTCGGGCTTCACAGAGGGGAGGAACATCAAAGTCACCAAGCGTTGAGAGGGGAACAGAAGAGTGATTCCTTAATGTAAAAGAGGCAGGCATAAAGGTAGAGAAAGGGGTTTGGTAAGGTGAATACTGCGGAAGTGGTCGAATATGGCATCCCATCGGGTCTTAGAAGTTGACTGCTCGTTTATAGGCATTTTTTGCCGTATGGGTATTCGTTGCCCAGGCTGTACCACATGGAGGTAAGTCTATCGCGCCAACCCCCCCCCCCCNTCAAAGTAGCAGAAAGTCGAGGGGTGGGGAACAGAAGAGCGATTCACAGATGTAAAAGAGGCAGACAGACACAAAGGTAGAGAAAAAGGTAAGGTGAGCACTGTGGAAGGGGTCGAATATGACAAGCAGTCAGGGCATGGTAGTTTGAATTCAAAAGTCAAATGCCGGTTAATAGACTTTTTTTGCCGTACGAGTATACATTGCCCAGGGTGCACCGCGTGGAGGTAAGTCTGTCGCACACCCCACATAGAATCATTAACAGCTTAAAAATATCGTGACAAAGAGTGGCATTGCATTCAATATTAAACTGTGGGTGAAAGTAGATTTCCGTACAGGTCTTTGTTCTTAAAAAGATTGGTTGAAAATTTTACTGATTGTCCGTTTTAACTAAAACTTTTATTTGTTTATATAAATTGAAAGTCCTACATTCAATAGGCTATTTTTCAATTTCGTCGGTGAGTAGAAGAAAACGTTGGCCAAGTTTGAAAGTATCCGGTGGTTGCACTACTCTCCTATCTCTACAGCTACAGAACTTGTTAGCGCTAATGAAGGGGAAGGATGTGAATTTGATGATTATAACATGAAATGGAGGGGTGGGTGAGGTGAGGGGGTGGGGAGAGTAGATCAATAATAAGTAATTTGGTGACCTGTTTACTCGCATAGAGGGAGAGAGAGAGAGGGTGAGGGAGAGATAGGCGCATGACAAATTCCCTAATTACCCTGTCACTTTCCCCCATCCCGCTTGCCAAGTAAAAGTATGTACAATCACATTCACTTAAGCACTTGGAAGAAGTGTGCCTAAAAAGGCGTGTGCTGTCCGCCTGCACACATGCCTGCCTTGTATATAGTGTCCGATTATTCGTCGTCCCGCGTGCACACACACGCACGCCTCATGACATGCACACTCGTATTCCAGCGGACAAGCAGACAGACTGTTGGCTGTCCCGCCTTTCCTTGCGAATGCACTGCATTACGAGTCTTCCTTCTCCACTATCTTCATATCCTCATTCTTGTCGCACTATTTTTTTATCTCAATACGAACTGATTTACCCCCAGGAAATATCTTTTGGTCTTGTCCTATATTGAAAACTGGTTTGCCATTGATATAACGTTGTGCAGCTGGTTTACCGATCACTGAAGTTTACTACCACTTTAACTCTCAAACCTATTTAGTGGTGGGGGGGGGGGGGGGGGGGGGGGGGGGTGAGGGAGGGTCGAAGATTCCTTAATACCTCATTTTATTGTCTGCTGATGACTGTTTTGTAGCCACATAGTATTTCTGCTATATATGAGCACGTCTAGTGTACTTCCCTTAATCAAATTTATGTGTTAATGCGCTTAATTCGTGAGATCAGAGATAGCTGTTTCGATATTTATCTGCGCATACCCATCGAAGGAAATGAGGCCAACCACGCTGGTTTGGTCAGGCTAGAATGGAATCAGTAGCCAAACTCCAATTTATTCATCAGAGGAGATCTACGATTTTTCTCCACTATCCAACACTCGGGTGATGAAAATGCTTTTCTAAATGGACTTGGGAACACTTCTATTTGAAACTCCATACTAGCTCATCTCTTTTATGAATCAGATTTTCACTTATTATAAATTACTGGTGTTTGGAGATCTGAGTGTGTGTCAACTGACAGCTAACTACCTAACTCACAGGGTAATCCCTGTCCAAATTCCGAACGTGCAAATTGGCTTGGAGTTTGCCAATTCATTTTACTTTCATCGCTTTTAATACTTTGCTAATTCTCGCTTTGATCTTTACTGGCATTAAAGGGTGAATGTGCATGCTGACATGTATGGGGGGGNCCCCCCCCTCCCCATTTTATAATTACGCAGAGAAAATTGCGAAAATGTATATATTTGGCAATTTTACTTAATTGGCTAGCAATAGAACTCAAAATATAATACAAACAGTATTAATTAACTAATCTTGAAATAATTATCGAATACAGTACAATTAGAAATAGGGCCTTTTTTGTTTCCTGGGCTTACACATATTCATACCTACGTATTTCTTTTCACACTGATTAGCGGATATGTGCTCTTTGAAGCAAGAATTCAATCACACACACACTCTCCAGAGGACTTGATTTCATGAAAGTGGTTTTATCATGAATTTCGATTCATTGTTTTTTTTAAATTTTCTTAATGCAGAGGAAGGAGAATTAGTGTTTCCTAGATCTTTACTAGTACACTTACTACTTGTGAAACTTAAAGTGTAAATCGCATTAATATATCATTTTCGATTTCTGAAAATGATGTTTCTTATAATTCTATTTTAAGTGTGTATGCTCATTTTAAGTTTAATAGAACAATGATTTACAACTTTTTCTGCCGTCAATTTCCCGTAATTTTACTCCTATCATGCCTAAGAGGTATGAACGAATTTGAAATGAAACAATGTAGGATAAATACTTCACTTTCTAATGTCTTTTGATTGAATATATATATATATATATATTATCTATCAACGCGTATTCAGCATGTAAGATCAAAGGTGCCATTTCTCTCAAAATAGATTTAACGATTGGCAACTAGAAATGCTTTAAATAAAAGTGCCATTTACTGATTGGCTGCCATCCATGTAATAAAATTGAATCAATTGGCTTATTGAAGCTTATACCAAGATGCTGCACTTAACTCACAAAGCTTGAAGGTATCACACTACTGTGCATCATGTCGCAAGCGAAACCTGTAGATCCAAACGCCCAAAGCAAAGCAGAACGTGGAAGGAAAGTCCTATTCCCCTTGGATAAGAGTTCCAAAGTTCGTGCAGCAATCGAATGGTTCTTCAGTTTTGGTTACCGCCAGAGCGACTCCATCATATTTGTCAATATTGTCCATCCAAAATACTCTCGCGGAGTTATTAACCTAGAGAGCAGTTCCTTCAATCCTAGCGAAGATTTCAAATTGGATTTCGATGAGGTGCACGAAATTGAGGACGAATACAAGGAGTTTGCGAGGAAAGCGGGTGTGAAATTTAGCACTACTTGCATAGCTGATACTGATATAGCTGGTGAACTAAACATGCTTGCTGATCAGGAGAAAGCCGATTTGATAGTGACAACAGCACTGGGAGAGAGCATTTATGATCTCATCGGGGATACTAAGATACCTGTTCTTATTGTACCTTCAGAAGAAGTGGATAAGCCAGGCACATCGTTATAAAAGAAGAATATTTCCATCAGGAGTTGTTATTGTCATTTTTCTCACTTTTCAGGTACTTATTATCGAAAAATTGACTTTTCTAATATTATATTACCTTTGGAATGCAATAAAATTTTCCGCCATATTTGAAGTTATGACTATTTTAATCATCTAATGAGGTAACGTGAAACTGATTCATTGATTTTTTGTTACTTTCAAAATTATTTATTTACTGAAAATCACCTGAAAATTAGGGAAATATGGAGGCATGATAGCATTAAGACGAGGATAGCAAATTTTTCTTTGAATATTTGATTTCCCTATTCATGTTGCATCAGTTTTTAAGAGAGATGAAGCGTTCCAAATTCTAAATATCTGAGATCTTAATTGGAATCACTTGGAAAGTGTCAAAGTCTTATTCTTCTTCTTGTTAATTTAAAAGTCAGTAGCCCCTGAACACAGTGTCATTTTAAGTTAGAAAACATTATTTAAAATTGCAAAGTTGATGCTTAGTGCAATTTCGATATGAAATTCGCCCTTAAGGCCGCTTTGAGAGGTCAGTCAGCTTTTGAAGTATAAAACTTGTTTTACTTTTAAAGAACTTTAAAACAGCGGAAAATTTTTTCGATACCAATGTATGAAAATGGCTTTTTATCCAATTTTGGATTAAGAACTTTAAAAGTAAGAATTTTTACAATTTGATCTTTCCTTTATGATCCATTTATTCACAAAATTTAATGGAATGGTGATGACTTTCTTCAAATATTATTAAATAACTAAAGGGAGATTTCAATTTGATTGAGTGGTTTGATTAAATTTTATAGTCAATTAATTTTTTATAGAAAAGAAATATTATATTATTACATCTATGAAGTGTATTGATTATTTTAATAAATCCATTGTGTGCACTTAATATTCCACTAAGTCTTGATTAGTGTCCATAAAGAGTTGGAATTACCAACATGGGTATGGTCAAATTTTCAGCAGACTGCCACATGGATAAGCCTTGATTTATGTCCATTAATTTCTATGTCACCAACCCTTAGTATGGGAAGTCTACCGAAGGTAGCTAACTACCTCAACGACGTATGGTGTGGAATACTTTTATTTGGACTGTATCTGACATGGAGTTCAGTCATTATAGTGCAATGACGGATTTGTTAAACAATGTAGTGACTATTAATTGGTGGTTGCCTGAGAGGCCTCGGCGATCGAAATAGCACTTCAACTTATCTGAGTGCGCATGAAATTTCTTTCTTCGGCCATGGTGGCGTTGTGCGCTCTCCAAACTCTTCAGTATTTCACCAAGTCAATCAACTTTGAACTTAATGAACGTTGAATGGCTAAAAGACGACTTCCAAGTCTAGTAATCAAAGACCTGGGCTTTCGAATTTTGTTAAGCCAAGTCCCCGCTTCTGAAGTGTAAGTTCGAATTCCGAGGAAGTAATACAAACTCGCTTTTCTTTTTTCAATTCCCCCATTTGGCTCGGCGGTGGAGCTTGTAATTATCGGCACTTCCAGAACTACAATATGCGAGGTGTTCTTGGGTAATGAGAAGGAGTGGACATGAGTATCTTTATCAGGTTAATTTTATTTAATTCACCCAGAATATCGCGCACTAATTGATTACCCACCCAAAGGGGAGTTGACTTTTCCCCTTATTACCAAATTGTCCCAGTTGAGTCACATAGCCTCAGAGGTTTGCAAATGGTGTTGGCTCCGCAGCGCAGAAAGCCGCAGTGCAACTATCGATTTAAAAGTGAAAACTTCAACCATATTGAAGATAGTGCTTCTGTTCAGTATGCCATCGATTAGCTTTTCAAGTTGGCCACTAAAAACAAACCACATTTACTCATAATGTTGGCAAAATATAAAGTCGGCTATAGAATCCAATTGGGGAGGGGTGCGAGGGGGTGTTAATCTGGAAACCAAGTGTAAGAAGTCTTGCTGAATTTGAAATTTGCAAAACTATTTTTGATTTGGCTGTTGGGAGTAAAAGTTTATTTGATTGTATTGGGATATTCATTAGATCATCGTACCCCACTTAGAGACGTCAATCACTATCTTATTGTTGAAGCTAAAATGTCGGTTTATCTCTTGCTTCCTTTGTCGAAAAATTAACATAATTTTAATAAAAGGTTTCATTTTGTTTCTTTTATCATGTTTTTTCTTAAGTTAAGAGTGATAATAGGTCGAAAATTTAATACTGGGTAGTTATTTTGGGCATGAGTTTAATAATTATTGGTGCACATCAAATGGTTTGGATGGCCAGTCACACTACTCGAAATCAGTAAATAAAGGAATATGAAAACGCGAGTTTCAAAAAACTACTGCAAAGAGTGATCTGTCAGAAACTTTAAATAGCGTTAATTTGGCAATTATAAAAGGTTATACAAATTTATTCATGAAAAATAATGTTTAATTAGTGATTATTTATTTATTTCAAATGGCAGGCGTTTTGATAGCTATCATTAGCCATTCAGCTGACTTCGGACTTCACAGAGGGATGGTTCATCAAAGTAGCAGAAAGTCGAGGGGTGGGGACCAGAAGAGCGATTCGCAGATGCAAAACAGAAAGACAGGCAGTCTTATATTAAAATCATAAAATTAGTTTATTGTGATTTTAAATTTCATATACTTAATTAGACTAAGTCATTTTCCAATATTTAATTACCATGTAATCTAGAGTTAACTGGGAATTATAAGATTTTATAAAAAAAATTGTTAGTTCCTGTAACATGAATTATCCATAATGTTTGCTACACCTTTATTACAAAAATACGCCCAATATCTTTTTATACTTGGTATTTTAAAGAATACCGCTATAAGTTTCAAATGACTAACTTTTTCGCAAATATTCTCCATCAAGGGTGTGGTTGAGGTATTGCATGTTGGCGTCACGAATTAGAGTTTGTATTTTCCTGATTGACAAATGGTGATTAAATAGTGAAGCAGACAAAAATCGCAAAACAGTCATTATTTCGACATAAAATTAGTTTGCATCCATGGTGGTGGTGTCTTCTTTTTGCGCACACTTTCAATCAAATTTATCATTAATTAAGCAAATTTAAGCAGTTATTGTCGCTATCTGATAATATTATAACTAAAATCTGGGGGATGGTGTGTTCACAAATAAGTAACTTTAATACTAATTAGTAAAATGAGATTTGGAGTCTGTAGCGGATTGCTACTTTATTAAAGCCTGACTGATTCAGAAATCTCTATGGCAGACTCCCCAACATCTAGCTAGACTCCCAGAACCAGCTAAGCTATAGCCCAGCTATAAAGGAAACAGACGTGTAGCAAGGAGCACGTCTGTTCAGGATGTATATTGCGGATTAAGTGTACACGCAGGGAGCTACTCATGATCAGGATGGGGGATTAGGTTAAATAGAGGTTGATGATTGGTCACTGTTTGTAAGGTCGCTGCACACAGAGTTGTACGGCGCACCTCCCAATCCTAGCGAGCAGACATGCAGGCATACGATGACGC
>UZAE01012215.1:13396-29503 GCA_900617975.1 Rodentolepis nana
GTTCGATAATCAGTCAAGGTACAAAAACAACTAGTTGGGAGGGGGAGGTAGATCTTCGGCCTTAGAGTAACAGGGTTTTGGGTAGAGGTGGGACAGGTGTTGGAAATGCTGAGACTTGATGGTTCGAGTTGGAAGCAGTAGGATTGTGGATTTCGTGCATGCTTGTGGACCTTGCCGGCTGAGCGAGTGAGGCAGTGTTTGGTCCACTGACGAGCGTCCTGTGGGATGTTCCTCCATATGCAATGATCGGTGTTCAACGTTCTTGTTGAACAGATGTTTGGTTGCGACAATTCATGGTCGAAATCTTCCGGCGTGTGCTTGCCTGACGATTGGTCTCGGCTTGCCGGTTGAAACGCAGTTGTGAGTTGGAGTTTTGGGGACCTGTAAGGGTAGGCTTTCGAAGGACAACGTACTCCGGCTGTTATTTCCATTAGGTACACGGATGAGGTTCTTGAGTCTCGTAGAGATGCACATTCGAAACGCGACGAGCTACACGTCTGTTTCCTTTATAGCTGGGCTATAGCTGCAACACGTCTGTTTCCTTTATAGCTGGGCTATAGCTTAGCTGAATTATACGTCTGTTTTCTTTATAGCTGGGCTATAGCTTAGCTAGTTCGGGAGTCTAGCTAGATGTAGGAGAATCTGCCAGAGATTTCTCGGGAGTCTAGCTAGATGTTGGAGAATCTGCCATAGAGACTTGATTTCTTTATAGCTGGGCTATAGCTTAGCTGGTTCTGGGAGATCCTTTCATAGCTGGGCTATAGCTTAGCTGGTTCTGGGAGTCTTTCATAGCTGGGCTATAGCTTAGCTGGTTCTGGGAGTCAGCCTATAGCTGGGCTATAGCTTAGCTTATTCTGGGAGTCTAGCGTAGCTGGGGTATAGCTTAGCTGGTTCTGGGAGTCTAGCTAGATGTGGGCTATAGCTTAGTTGGTTCTGGGAGTCTAGCTAGATGAGTTTCCTTTATAGCTGGGCTATAGCTTAGCTGGTTCTGGGAGTCTAGCTAGGTGTAGGAGAATCTGCCAAAGAGATTTCTGAATCAGTCAGGCTTTACTTGGTATCAATCTGCTACAAATTGGTGAAACTCCTCCTCCAATTTCAGTCCTTAAAGACTCCAAAACTATCGCCACAACTGAACACCAGATGGTTGGAAATTCTGGAAATACGCACACCTACAGTGCATATGGAGTTAGGGGAGGTGGGGGGTGCGAATGCAGGACCGTGTTGTCCCGCCGAGCCGGTACCATCTCAACAGGGGGTGCACACCTCCACTTCTACCACGCTCCATCGTCAGAAATCTCAATGGCAGATTCTCCAACATCTAGCTAGAGAACAGCTAAGCTATAGCTCAGCTATAAAGAAAACAGACGTGTAGCACGGAGCGCGTTTATATCTGTGGCAGATTCTCCTACATCTAGCTAGACTCCCAGAACGGCAGATTCTCCAACGTCTAGCTAGACTCCCAGAACCAGGGAGATTCTCCAACATCTAGCTAGACTCCCAGAACCAGCTAGCATGAAGCACGTTTATCCAGTACGGGCATCGCGGACAAAGTGTACACGCAGGGAGCTACTCATGATCAGGATGGGGGATTAGGTTAAACAGAGGTTGATGATTGGTCACTGTACGGCCGCACCTCCCAACCCTGGCGAGCAGACATGCAGGCATACGATGACGCACTCATCGATAACGTGTCCCACAATTATTTCACTTCTAAATAGACTCACCTTAACAAAATTATGATTCGATTGACACTACTTTGTTTTGAAAACTTTCATAAGTTTCTTTTTTACTGCCACTTGCAAAAAATTGAGACTACTGAATTTACCTTTTCCATTCGAGTTTACTCCTGGCGTTCAGAATTTGGAGCTTTGGAAAATTGTTTGCTAATCTCATTCATCCTATCCAGGGTTAAAGCATCTCAGAGTGACCATGATTGAGAAAGAAATTTTATCAATTATTTGTTTATATTTTTTGTTTGAATTAATGGTACGGTAGAGATGCACACATCTATCTCATAACCTCAACCTTAATGAATATCCAACCTTACCAATATGGAAAGGGTTCAAATCACCGTGTGAGTGTGTGTGTGTGTGTGTGTGTAAAACTTGATACGAAGACTAACACTAATAATCGGTGCTACTAAATACTGTTAGCGTCACAAACCTCAGAAAGACGAAACTTTCAGTTTTTACAAAATAGTAATGGAAAATCGAGGGGAGGAGGAGAGAGAAACTGAAGTTCGATGGAGAGTGGATGAACGAACCACTATAATTGAGGTTCATCTGATTTAAGGATACTGTGAAGTGACCTAGACATTTCGATTTTTGTGCCGTGATCTCTACTTAGTATATCTTCTGTGTTTAAGAATCGGGAGTGTGCGATAGACTTAATTCTATGTGGTGCACCCTGGGCAACCTATACTCATACGGCAAAAAGTCTTTTAACTGGCAGATGACTTCTGACTTCAAACACCTCATCTTACCTCTTTCTCTACCTTTGTGTCTGTCTAGTTTACATCTGTGAATCATTCTTCTTCCCCCCCCCCCCCTCTCCACTTTTGCGACCTTGATATTCCTCCCCTCTGTGAAACCCGAAGTCAACTAATGGGGCAATGGTTACAATCATAAAGCCACCCATTTGAAACAAATAAATATTTAAGAATTACCAATTTGGCCATCCGTTTGCTAAGAAATGGTTGAATATTTCGTGTTAATGATTTACTAACCGATTGGAGTTTCCCTATGGGAGTTTGGGTCTTACCTCTGCCACCAAAATTAAGTATTCTGTGGCTGTGTTGTGTAGATCTAATGATACTAGAACCAAGAAGTCTAGGTGGAGGCAGTCACCTAATTTTTTTTTAGTTATTTATTAAAGGGTTAGCAGAAGCGTATTTATTTAATCCATTTTAATTTTAGGATACTAACTGACAGAAACTTAGATAATAAATTATCACAAAGGTAAATGGGATGAAGTCGTTGCGGATGCAGTTTACACAACAAAAGTGGTCGGTTGGAAAATTCGCAGATTTCAAGATCTGTGTTGATGGTAACGTGTCACAGTGTGCATTGCCATATTTTAAAATAGGAATCGCACTTTTACAGGAGTTCAATATGTCATTCGAGAACATTCTAACCTTTTTCTTAATATAGAATATATGCGATCAAATGTGCAATCAATATCATTAAGAATTTGTATAATCAATTCCGAATGTATTTCAATCAATAAAACTCCTAAAGATGTGTCTTCTTATTAACTATTTTCTTTATTAATTGAGAGAACGAAACACGTGGCAAAATTTATATTAAAATTCGATTACAAAAAATACAAACTATGGTCTCTACATTTAGAAAATTGGATTTATTTTAATTTATCTCAATTTTGAACAAATTCGATTACATTACTATTGAAAATCATATTTTTTGGAAATAATCAATTAATACGAAAATAAGCTTTTTCTTTTCTCACCGTTGTTTTGGGTCTCTTTGCATAATGGAGATGTCAGGTTGTGTTCACAACTAGTGCAATTTCTTATCGTATGAAGGATTTGTTTACGGTGTCCCAGTGAGGAGAATTGATAATTAATTATATCCATCCCATTCAGTTAGATACTCCTGGTTCCTAATTCCAATATAAAATAAAACCCAGTTCACTAATACTCATTAAAGGTATATAATTTTAGGCAGAATTTCCGAATTTCAAAATTTTAATATTAGTAGATGTTCATTTTTTTAGTCATATCTAACTTATAGTACACGGATAAGAGTATGATAAACTAGTACCATATAATCTAACTTTACAATGAAATTTTACATTTCACTTGTTTGATTTATCTGCGAAAATCTCTTCCATCGGATTCATTCACAGATTTTGGCTTATTGAAATGAAGCATTTAGGTTTAATACATTCACGTTTCTGTTTAATTAGAAAATATATTTTTCAATCTCATTACATTCAACTTCACTATTTCATTTAATCTCAACCAAAAAGCTGTTATTATAAAAGTAATTTTTACCGCAAATATAGCATTTCACTTGACATAGGGGATTTTTCGGCATTGATTATCATTGCAGAATCTTAAAGTAAATTTTCGAATATATGAGAACGAATCTAAGGTATATACGTTATAACTTTTGATATCGCAGGTAAATTTTATTGTACTACAGATTTAGCACTGTGATTTCATATATACATGATCAGTCATCCCAAAGGTTTTATAAATTTCTACATAGTCATATCGATTCAAGGATTTTATTCAAAAGGCAATATTATAATTAATCAGCGACTTCATATTTCTTAAAAAGTTATTTAAAATAAATTATTGTAAAATATTAGAGTTTTCTTCTAAATAATTTCTTTTATTACAGTGTACGTCTTTGAAAAGAGTAAAGGACGAATTATTTTCATTTTGGCCAATGAAATGCCCCAGATTTCCCTCCCAATAACAGTATTCTTAATCTGTTTCCTCAATCTCCTCTCGTGTTTTCTGGAAGTTAGTTGTTTGATATATTATTCTCTTTTACATGGGCATATAACAATTTAATTATAACCTTATTCGATTTATACGATATTGCGTTTTACAGGGAAGTCTCATTCCACGATGGCGTTAACATATCCTACAGATGAAGAGCTCGTACAAATGACAACTGTTCAGTTAAGAAACCTGCTAGACCAAAACATAATCACACCTGATCAGCACCAAGAACTTCGGGTGCGTAGAAGGCGTCTTCAGAATCGCAAATATGCTCGCAGATGTGCCAAGAAAAAACAAAACGAAGTTGCCAATCTCGAGGCTGAAACACAAGCGGAATGGGAAAGAATACAAGTACCTATTTGCAACTTTTATACTATTTCTTTAGAATTGATCAATAGTAATGTTTTGTTTTTTTGTATTTCTGTTATTTTTGCATGTTCTAGTGCTCCTCCTTTTGAAACAAAAGCTTAAATGTAATTGCAATGGCAAAATAGTGATACATTTATCTTTGCTTATACTTCCATTTTACCTCCATCAGGTTTCTGTGGTTTATCTTTACATTTTATAAATTTAATATTTAAATTAAACAATCAGAGGCATTTAATGCTTCGTTGTTTTTTTTCTGTTTAATTATACTTATTACAGTCGTGTTGCTACTAGTATCTGCTTTTGTATAGTAACTCTAGATATTTAATTAGTTACTAAACTAATACTGCGTCTGTAAATGGATTCTATTCCTTAGCAAGTAATAATCAGTAATGTAGTGCTTGAGTTCTTTTTGTAGTTTCTTTATCATCACGCCTCTCTGTTTCAAATCTTGCATTTCATTTTCTTTACGTGGCGATTTATCTAACTGATATCCAGTAACAATATTTTGCAAATTAGCTCAAGCATTTTGCACTAACGAAATTTATAAACTCGTTTTGGCAATGTGTCATAGGGTAGCTTCTCTGATGAGAGACTTAACCATTGCGATTGTTCATTTCACTTACTGAATGACCTTTGACGGGACATCGCCAGCGCATATTTATGCTTCTAATTAATTTATTTTAATTTAATCCTTGATTTCTCGATATCTTTTAGTGTTTCCTTTTTCCCTATTTAGTGATCTTATAAACCACTTTTGCTGTTTTGACCTTGTAACCACTGCTAGTCTTTATGTTGCAATTTCTCAACGGGTTTGGATATTTTTTTGTTAACCTCTTGGTCTCTATGGCTTGGTGGAAGCTTAACAGATAAAAAATTGCAGTGTCCTTTTCGTTCCTAGCAATTCGGCACTGCAATATTTCCAGTATTAAAATGCCAAACTTTAGTCCACTCAATGGCGTACTCACCAAGAAAGCATCTTTAATCATAAGTTGAGTTCATTTTGGCTAGTAGGTTAAGAAGAAATTGATAGGTGTCAGGGAAGGCGCCGGTTCTGAGTGTGGAAAATCCCGTTTTTGGTCACTGATGAATGAGGTACAATAGGGCGATTGACGTATCCCAATGAGCAACTGTCTGTTGTGGCAGTGGTATAATTTAGTAAATGTGGTATTTTTGTATTGCTTATTTCCTTAAATTCAGTCTCTTAATCTTCAACACAATTTTTCCCTCCTACCCTCGTTTGCTCTTACCTCGAACTAGCATTTGGTATTTTTGCTTCGGGAATTCGCTTGGTGCGTACTATAATATGAAATAGTCCCTTCTTTTTTGCTATTCTGTTAATACTCGTATTTGTATTCTTCTCATTATAGTCTCTCAAACTTCAACTTTCACGTTTAACTGTTTCATCCAACCGACTGGACGACCACCTGGCTAAATTAAGCTCTCTAAAGGCACGTATGGGGGATCCTAACTTCAGCATTCCCATGGTGTCTTCTAACGGCGCACGCTTGGGTAGCGCCCGACTCAATCCCAACTTGACAAAGGCTCAATTCGAAAGTGGCATGGTTTCCCATTCCTCTTCGCGCTCCCCTTCACCTTCCGGTGATGGTGACGACTTATCAAGAGCTGATGATTATTACGTCGATTGCGTTCATCGAGGACGTCAACGTGGCTGTCGATGTGATGCCTCAACGTCTTCGGCTGTGGTTGCAATGCCATCGGTGGGTTTTCGAAGCTCCGAGCTCTGTGACATCAAATTTTTCACCAATGCCTCTGCACCAATGGGAGAGCGGGGGAGTTGAAGGGTTGTGTATTATATTTTCTTCTCCTTTCTTTGAGTTTTTTACTGACTAACAAAACTTTATGCGCTTGAATTTCATTTGAAGTGTTTTTATTTGTTTATCACTACGCCAATATATATATATATATATATATATATATATACATATGTAGAGTAAAGCTAATTGTATGTGAATATGTTCTCTTTCTTCTGAAGCATCCGTGCTTGTTAAAGGAATTGGTAACGGCACTTGACGACTATTAAAAAAGGCATAACGGAGTCACTTTTATGAGAACCCGGAACTCTGTTCCTCATATTGTCGACCGGAATTGCATGGCCTACTTGACCATGCACATCACATGGTCTACTCAAATGAGCACATATAAACACGCATTTAATAAATATGACTGTTTGCCATGGGTTTACTGATGAGATGGATCCCATTGCTATTCTTAGAACTTTAGTGGTTATTTTAACAACTCAACCTAGAGTGTAGGTCATAGTGGGCTGGATACGAGGGCATTTGGCCTCGTTCCCAAATGAGGGCTGCGTGGTTCTTGAAAGCCTTTTGTTCGCTTGTAAATAAAACTGAAATATATTATTGATTTGCATATTATGCTGATATAAATATTTTTTTCTTACTTTAACAGTTAGAATTTAAATAGCTACTGCATAATATGGTCTTCGTTTTTTTAATACAAAGACGAAGATACATTTTTTAGTTATTAAGTGTCTAATGTTCGGTGATATCTCCAACAGCTCTCCTTTTTCGTAGTTATTAGCTGGAGTCGGTTTATTTGTCTTCATTTAAGTCCTGTTTAAATGCGAATTCGGATCCAAATCTTTTCTATTGCCTGTTAATCACTAATTTTCGCATTATTTGGTGAAGTATGCTTACATTCTCAAATGGCTAATTATTTCCGTTTCTTTCGAGCTGGTGCTTTTCCGTACGGCGGTCCTGGTGCAAACTCCTAATCTTGATTTTCGATTCTTTGGAAGGGTAACAGAAGCTCCTGAAACGAGGAGCTCGATCGATGATGAATGGCCAAATACTCTTTTCCGTTTGACTACTTTTATATAATCGGCTAGTCGAATCTCTTCTAATTACTTTTTTCATTAGAGGTTTCTAGAGTAGTAGCTCCGACCTAACTGACACAAGTTTTCTGTGGGGAAATGCCTGGATACTCTGCTTCAGAGAGCGGCTTAACGCAAGATTCTTCTGTTCTCATTAATTGATTTGCACACAGGCTGGTTGCCTCGGAATACAACTTAAGTTTATAAAATTCTTCATTACAAATCAAGAAGGATTGATTTAGAATTATTAGATTTTCGAAAGGGTTGCATGAAATTTACTTAAAATTTACCTCAAGACACGAGAGTTGAATGGCGATATTTGAAGGAAAATCAATATGGCTTAGATCGTAGTTAATTTTAAAGAAGTAAATCGGTGCATTGAGACACAAGTGAAATATATGTAAGGGCTTGGATATCCTTGGGAGCAGATGAGCTATTTAGAGAAATTTCAGGATCTATCGAAACGATGAACAGAAGACGGTCATTCTCAGAGGAATAATATGTTTCAGGGTTAAAAGAAGGAAGGATCAAGTTATAGAATGAAGGAACAATAAAGATCTAGACAAATTTTGCTTTAGTCATGTTATCTAGCAACAAATTAGTCTTTAATTTAGTGAGAAATTTAGCTTATTTTACTCAGTTAAGCCAATTTGTCTCGCTATTAAATATGGCTGTTATTTTCGGTAAATCATTCTCTAAAACTCGCTGTTTGCTGAAAAATTTATATATGACCTTGAATGTGTTTAACTTTACCAAATTTAATCAATCCTCAAAGGGCCTCTGATTGGTTGGCTGGAGTTACTTGCTGCAGCTTTGAGCGTTGCTGGCTTGTTCACACTTTGACTGCATTAATATTATAAAAATGATTGTGTTTGGTGTTTTATTTTTCCTCGTGGCAGGAGCATTAGGGTTCACGCCTATCGATTTGAGCAGTTGCACAGTTACTAAAGGATGTATTCGTCCCTCTGTCTGTGATGATAATGCTTGCGAATATGGAGCAACTTGGCGTTTAGTTGAACAAGACGAAATTCAATATGTTGAATTTGAACTCTTTGGTGATGTCAAATCAAGTAGTGGATTTATATCACTTGTATTCTCCAGAGATCCTTATTTCGTGAGTACAATATTACGAAATACCCCCTTTGATATTTTTCTTTGCTTATGACTTTTATACCATTTCCAATCATTAATAATTCAAATCTATCTCTTATTTAAATGCAGAAAATGGTGAGCAACATTTTTATTGGATGATTTAGACATCGTATTTTCGGATAATATTTACATTTTCACCTATATCATTAAAATTTCCCATGTGGTGAGGTATTTATTGCTTTTGACTATTCTTTATATCTATTGAACATTGTTCCTGTTCGTAGTCATATTATAAAGCTTTCCATTTAATAATTTCATGATCTTCATTTTCTATCTATTCAAAATTGTGCGTATTTATAGCCATAATTTAAGGTTAACATTAATTAGTCCTAGTCTTCTGGATTTGTGCTTTCTTTGTTTTAATTGGCTTTAGTTATTTCATATTGCCGTGGTCATTTGGTCTTTTCTTTCATTTTAATTGGTTTTAGTGTTTGCTAACTAAAAGTTGCTCGATTGGCTTCTATTTATAATGGATTTATTGGTGTTTCTTTTCACAGTTGCATTGGTTACTAGAGAAAATATTAATGCTTGCTTCTGTTAAATTATGTGCCTAGCTATTAGTACGATTTGTTCGGGAGTTCTGTGTTATTGAATCTCTGTTTCATAATCGCACCTTTGGCTACTTGTTCATCATAATGGTAATGAGTCATGCAAAATGATGTGACATTGTGAATTTTCTCCTATTTTCTGAAATTTTTTGCCTTTAAAATCCTGTCATCCTGTGTTCATAATAACCAAAACAGTTCACTGTCCATCTTCCCTCCTCTTCCCCCCCCCCCTCTTTTGGCACCCACCTTTCAGCATGTTTACACATCGATCAATAAACCGTGGAAATACGCATAGCGGGTGCACGCGTATTCGGTTAACCAATCATATGTTCGTCACATACTCCCATGCATCTTTGCACTAACCTGCACAGTAGATGTGGCCGAACTGTTTCAAGATCATCGATTTTGGGGGCAGATTACGCCTCCGCTTTTGCTTCTTGCTACCAGTGAAAAAAAGACAGCTTTGGTGAATAATCAGAAGAAAAAAAGTAGAAATGACCTAATTTGAATAGGATTGATCACTTCAATTTGCAGGTACTAATATTAAATTCTTCTAGATAGTATCGAAATATTTTTCCATGATATAGTTATCCTTTTGATATGAAATATCAATTTCCTTTGAAATAGCATTTACTGATTTCTCGTTGGTTATGTAGGGTGGCGATGGCTTTGTGGGGTGTTACTATGATACTGTTGATTTCAAAGGAGTTGTCAAGGCTGGCTACAGACCTGAAGCTAGTGAAACCAACCATATCTACAACCCTTCTGACGATGAGGTAAGCAAGTTTCATTGGCAGCATTTATTCTCTGTTATAACTAACTCGAATAACCATTCGAAGCAGAATTTTCACTTTACTTTCAAATACTACTCAATTGGGTTGTTATGCCAAAAAAATGGTAGTAATTTTGAATCTTTGGAAATATTTAACCATGAGAGGGAGTTGAATCTTCCTAAGCAAAGCAGAAGGATGTAGAGACTCGGTTAAGTCGGAGTCAAAATGAATATGTCAGCATATCAAAACGACCCTATTTAATCAAAATGACCTGGGTTGATCGGAATTACTCTCGAGGGTGGCACCTTCTCTAATAGAGTATAACCTCTCTGAGAGGGATTTAGAGAATGAATCCAATTCAAATACTTTTGTTTTTTGAGACGTAAATGCAGTCTACATGCAGAGTAGAGCAAATTATCTATGATATCTCGTCTCCAAACTTCCACCAACACTATGGGAAAGGAATGGGTTATGGTGTGAATATTCGCATTAAGGGGCGAATAAAGAAGAGCGCTCATCGCAATTTTTGGCGGTTGGACAATTCGACAATAAGTCAACTAAAGGGATAGATCGACATGAATAACCTTTTCGCAGAAACAAATGTCAATACTTCTTCCACTTGAAATTTACTTCTGCTTAAATCGCGTCTTATAAGTAAGAAAATGCCACAAACTTGAAACTATTACAATGTATTCCATACCAACTTTTAGTCTAGACGAAAATAGTGTTTTTTCTTTGATTGGGACAATAATTAGACTGCCTGCAGTAAATAAGGCTCCATTTCAATGACAAATGGAATGTAACAGTGTACGTAAGACGATTAGTGAATGATTAAATCTTTTCAAGTGCCTTAAGTTAATCTGGAGGATCTGGTTGTAGCTACCTAATAGAAATCTGATTGGATAAAAACCTTAGGGAAATTCAATTCTTAATGCGTTAGTTATTTCTTCCATGGAAATATTGGTAGTAATTTGGAGCCAAATCGCCAAACGTATGTTTACTTCTATTCCTGTGACGTAAACACTATTTCCCACTTGTTCTTTGCTTCAATTACTTCAAGCTATAAGTATAATCAATTAATCGACTTGTCCACTTAGTAAAAATCAATAGCGAAATTGATGCTCCGCCTTCCACAAGGAGACCTTGTAAGCAAAATACTAAAATTTTGACCAATCAACATTTAAGCAACTTTGATATTTCCTTTAACCATTCGCTCTTTAGCATTAGCTGCAATAATCAAATTAAAAGTCTGGGAATAAATACTGTGTGGCTACCACACAGAATTTTCTTTTAGTGTATTTTCTTATTTTCAGACTTACCAACTGAAAGTCGACGAAGTTGATAGCATTTTAGAAACACTCCCATTTTTTCATTAATTAGCAGGTATTTTTAAAGGCCTTAGAGATAATCATGGTCAAGGCAAGGCTATCGGTTACTGATCGTCAAAGTTGGATAGATTAGAATTGCCAAGATATTGTTCCTTTAAAGCCTCAACAAACTTCACTGAAGTAATGCCAAAAATAGGGTATGTCTTTGTCGGGAATTAAGGTGACTTTTTTAATTATCTACGACTTAATGGCACAACAAGGTCAAATTGGGTAAAAGAGTAGTCGAAAACGAATGAATCAAAGACTAAACCTGAATACGCGATAGAAGAACGGCTGAAATGAAGTGAATGTGATTTGACACTTAAACAGAAGCAGATACTGAAGTCCAAAGGACATTTTAAAGTATCTTCGAGTGATGAACTTGAATTCGTACCTTCCTCATCTTGTAAATTACTCTGTTCTTTTCGCAGAAGTTGCTCATTACCAGTGGAGATGATCTTGGAACCGATTACGTCGACGCCAATCATTACATTCAATGCCGATTTAGACGCCGTGTGACTCCAGTGCGAATGGCCAATCAGTTGAAGGATCTCGCTCCACCAAATGCGTACTATCTCATCATTCAACGCGGTTCTGATCCCTTGAGAACCAACTTTGGTCAACTCTATCCAGATGGTGAAGCGACCTCCAATGCCAGTGCAGTTATCACTTCGTAAGTCAGCATTGCCTGTACTTTATTCGTGTGGATATTCACCTTATAAGGACATGGGTTTTATCCCAAATTAAGCCGACCAAATGCTTCCTATCCTATCCTGATGAAAACCCGTGCCTATGGGACACTTCGGTTGTAGTACAACCGGATGTCACCAGATGATTGTGCTTTCACCCATTTATTGATTTGATTTTACCTGAATTTCCACATTATTACAATGGAAGTATTCCATGGTTCAAGGTAAAAACTTATTTTTTTCCTTGCAGTAGAATTAAGCAAATTCTAAAAAAAGAATCCTGTAATTTCAGTAGATTTGTCAACGTATTGGATTTAAAACAGCGAAAGCGAGATCTTTTATCTTCTCTAACGCAACTGCACTTGTTCCACAGTTTGTTTGGGATAAATTTGACGCCGTTAGTAGGAAACGAAGAGAAAAGGCCGGTAACTACAAAATGGGATAGATTTAAATGAAGTTCAATGGACATGGAAGCTACTTTATTGTCGCGGAATTTTGGTACAAATAACCACCACTAGTGTTCATTAAAGTCCTAATACGGTCCCGGCCACGGCTCCTGGCTCCGAAACCTAAAACCAGGGTGATTTTAGGGAACGCCCCAAAAATTTGATTTAGTCCTCTCCATTAACTGGTTTGTTACTGTAGTAGTGTCCTTCTCAACATCTCCCAATTCACACACGCCTGTCCATCGAGTTACGTTTCGAGAGGGAGAGAGAGAGAGAGAGAGAGAGGAAGGGAGTTCATGGTCGCATTTTGAGGCTGGTGTGATCGTAGCAGTTGTAGGGCAACCATTTTTCATTTTTATCGGAAATGTGGCTGGTTGCTGAATCCTGCTGCCGCTATGCAAGTGGTCCTTTATTAGCTGCCTTTGCTGGTTATTCAGGGCTTGACTATTACAGTGGTCAGCAATTCCACTTAAGCGTCTGAATTAAGTACACGCCACTCTTGGAAAAGGTGTGGAAAGAGGCATCTCAGCACTTTCGGACGACGAGGAGGACACATGGGACATTTACTCTGCACGACTTGAGGAGTGTGCCTTTGGAGTGTAGGCAAGCCAACCCACCTGAAATTCTGCACTCTGTGCTTTTGGTCTTTACACACATTTATTTTTCTCAACAGAAAAGAACTAGACTGTTGTACTTCAGCAGGCCGTTCTAATTTGCTCGCTTTTTCTGTGAGAATTTGCCCTATATGGCACTTGTTTGACCTTGTGGTGGTGTGAGTCTTCATTGTTTGTGAGACATTCAATTAACTGCGGCGATAATGGCCACATCTCGAGTCGAGGGTATTCTAGCACTTTTTGCAGATTTTTGATGAAATCTGCTCTGCCAGTCCAGTCAGATCGAAATTATGTCGCTTCCTTCTAACCACAGCAGTCTCTTAGTCTCCATTTCAAGATTCCACTTCATGCTGGATTGTTTTCACAGTGTTGAGGGAGAATTGAGCAACAGCAACCATAATCTCATTGTCTTGTTTTGATAGATATCATTAACACTTTAGCTGACTTCGGGCTTCACAGGGGAAGAAACATCAAAATAACAGAAAGTCGAGGGGTGGGGAACAGAAGAGAGATTCACAGATGTAAAAGAGGCAGGCACAAAGCCAGAGAAAAGGTAGGATGAGTACTGTGGAAGTGGTCGAGTATGACATACAGTGGGGTCATGGCAATTTGAAGTGAAATTTCAATTGCCGGTTAAAAGGCAATTTTTTGCCGCATGAGTATACGTTGCCCAGGGTGCTCCACGTGGAGGTAAGTCTATCGGACACCCCTTATTGCCAGATATAAAACCGGCGAGTATTTCGGCGCATTCAAGATATTCACACTTCTTGCACCTTATCGTAGAAACAATATTTATTGTAACGTTCATCCCAATAGCCTGTTGATTATAGTTAATGACGAGGTCAATTTGTAAAAGTTTCGAATTCTTTGGAAGCTGGGGCTTAAGTGCGGCATTGTGAATATTTGGATTGAGGGTCGTTTATGCCAAGATTAAGGCTTATTTCAACTTAAACCTGTTAAATCCGTCAAATTGTTGTCTAAAGCGACAGCACTATGTCAGCGCGAAAGCTTATTGCCTTTTTTGCTCAAATTTCCTATTCTAACAATATCACTTTTAACTTTTGCACTTTTCATGAAATTTTTTTTGGTAAAAAATGCCTCTTATTCTACTGAACTGTCCTGAGTTAAAAGGCGGATCTGTTCACAACATGTAGTCCCTTTTGACGGTAATTTCGGCAATTTTATCGAAACACGATGCAAAATTAAATCCATTAATTAATTTATTATTCCTTTTTTGGACGTTGCAGTGTTATCATCGTCTCACTGGATGAACTCTTACCAATACTCATTTCTTCTAATACGCAGATAACCTATTTGCGTGGTTTATTATTTTTTTCGTTAGTTTTCAAAATTCCGCATTTCTATTTTGGCTTTTGTTTTTCTCATGGGTTTTTTTTCGTAAAACTTTCTGATCTGTTGTATGAGAATTTGAGTCCCTAAATTCTCAATTTGAGCTAACAGGGTATTACATTAAGCAGCATAAATTTATCCCAATTTAGGTGACAGGCAATAGGACTTTTTCCCTCTTCTCCCTACCTATTGAATTCCGCAGCCCATTTGAAGGCAAAAATTTCCCAGTCCGTTAAGAGATGTGTTGGTGACATTTGACGTGTGCATATGGGCGTCCCCCTACACCAGCTCTAATGAGAGACATACTTTTTTTCCGCTTTACCTCATGACTAGAATTAATCACTGCAGTCAGTCATCCACGTCACTGAATGTGTGTACCAGTCATACAAATTGAAAGCACTTTCCAGCACTCATCCAGATCAGGATGTTCTAGAGACTTTTTAGCAAGAAACTCGCGTTCCACTCATCTTGCACATGCTTCGACGTGGACACACTTATTGGCGCTTCTAAATCGGTGCACTTTATTGTTTTTTTTTGGTTTCTTTCGTCGTATACAAGCAAATTCGGACTTATTTTCGGCTCTAATCACCTTTCCCACCAGACTGCGAAAAAACGTTCTCCCTTCCCCCCCCCCCCACATTTCGTTACTGTGCTTATTTTGGTCAAGTGGAATGTGATTGAATTTGCCAATAGAAGATGGGACGACCTTTTATAATCTTACCTTACATTAAATAAGAAAATCGATAATATTTGTCAATAATTGCGCCTTTGCCCGCTAAAATTCCAGAATATATATGTGTGTGGAAGAAAAGTGACATAAAAAGCGGATGGATTTGATTTTAGATATTTTATAGATATAAAAGCTGTTAATTGGCAATATTAATTAACAAACGCATCAAAATTAAGTTACGATTTTGAGAATTCACAATTTTATTTTAATTCATTAAAACATTGCCTATTTTGATTTAACAAATCCAACGCGTATTTATTCACAGAGGTAATTTCAGAAATCGAAGTTTTGTGGTAAAAAAAGAAAGACCTAACCCGACTTTCCCACAGCACAGAATTTATTACAATTATAATTCAATTTAAATTTATTCAGTTAATATTTGCGTGTTGTCTAATTGTTTTTGCTTTAATTCTTGAATGAAAAGCACTTAAAATCTGTCAATTTCTCCAAGCTTGTATCCGCTAAGTGTTTTATTAATTTGTTGATTTAAACCATTTTCCTCGAAGTCATTCAAATGGTGCTCTTCTAGTTCATTCAGAATAAGCTAATCGATTAAAATATGACATTAATTTACGCAGAGATTTCAAAGTATTGATGTTTCGGGTTATTGTGAGATTTTCCAATAAATCGATTTCACTTGCATGTTGGAGTATTTACTTCTATTAAATCGTGCAGGCTTTATGATAGTTATCATTAACCCTTTAGTTGACTTCGGGCTTTACAGAGGGTAGGAACGGACAAAGTCAC
>UZAE01012215.1:36697-52004 GCA_900617975.1 Rodentolepis nana
AACGGGCTCCTTATCAGCTGAGACGACTTGCGCTGCCATCTTCTTTGCGATGCTTCTTCAGTTTGGCGATTTTCGCCTCCGTTTTAAGTTTCAAAGGTCCACTCACAACGCTATCATACTGAGTCATCCAACCCATTAATGAGATAACTCAACCCGCTTCTCACTAACAAGTGGTTTTTGAGTCGAGAAAAACTAAATTTATTTTTCTCTCAAAATAAGTCATACATAAACATTAAATAAGACATCGACAGAATTATAATATTTTCAATTTATCAAATTAAATTTTGAGCTCATATACCTTCAATGATCCAGTGGGTGTGCGTGCATATTTATATATAAGACCTTTCCAAATTCAAACAATGTTTTAGTGTGTTACACACACACACACACACGCACACACACACACACACATACACACACACACACACACACACACACACATATATATATATATATATATATATATATATATATGAGTGTGAGCATTTGTATATAAGACCTTTTCAAATTCTTACAATCCTTACTTGTATTTATTGAGAAACTTTAATAACCAGATATTTTACGAGAGCTTTTCAAATAAAACATGTGTATTTTTCTTTTTCCTTAATTTATTTCTCATTGTCTAGTAACATCCACTTCTTTGTCTGTTGTGGTGAATGGAGTGGGGTTTTTGATCCCCCATTCGTCCTCATTTTCGTTCAATTCTGCAAGAATCATTCTCATTGTATTAATATATTCCTAGAAGAAGGAAATGCCCAATGTAGTTTCTATCTGTCTAATGCCCTGTACACTTTCGCAAATCGCATTAGTTTACAGTTTGATAGCAATTTCCTACCTCTATTCGATTTAGCTTCACGCTTAACGTATCCTCTTCCTTTGAATTCCATGTATATGGCCATCTACATTTGCCCACAAGATTGTAGATTGACCGGATCACTGTTCCGAATAATTCCATCTAAAATAAGAACTCGTGAAAATTCCTCGAAATATTTCCGAATACGATTTATATGTTTCAATTATGGAAAGGTAACAATTTGATACGCTTTGATCGCTTAAGGTTTTGTCTTTAAAAAAACCGCACTCAAAGTTAATTTTCTTAAATTTGCAAAAATCTCTTCATTTCACCGTTCTTTGTCTGATATTTTCTCATCTCTTTTACGATTACTTAATGTAATCAACTCTTTCGCTAAATATAAGGAACTTTAGTTGTGCTTTTCAATAATAAAACACAAAAGTAAGTAAATTTTATCAACGAAAAAAACCTTAACTGCCATTTTAAACTCAAATGTGACCAATTGAAAGTTATAACCAAAGACCCTTTTCAACTAACCCCGTTTCGTATTTGCTTGATATCCTGGTAGAAATTTTGGTTGCTCTGTTGAACAATTTCATCATTTATCGCATGCTCTTTGTAAAGGTCGGCCAATCTGGAATTGACAGTCAAGACCCGATTGGCGTGCTCTTCGCGTAGAGACTGTAGCTGAGAATTGAGATCTCGAATCTAAAAGTGGTTCTAAATTCTTTTCAACATTGTTTTATCAGAGTTGAGTGTGATCGAAATAACTCCTTGTGACTAATTATTCCCATCCCCCACATAAATGTTAAATGAACATCGAAGTTGATGGCCCTGAATCTAGGCCATTTGTGAAGAGTGCATGATTTCATGCATGTTGTATAATGAGAACAAGGGATGCTTCCGTTGACAACAATTTACTTTAGCTAGTGATCGTGTTGACACTTGTTCACAGTCACTTTCTAATCTCCTTCATTGATTCCCACTCACCCCTCGGCCTTTACACTGCTTGTCCATCACTCCTGCTCCTCAATGTCTGCCTATTGCGAAACTTGAAAATGATCAACCTTGAGAACATTACACTGAAGTGTATTTTCTTAATACACTCAGAAATAATGCCGTTAATCAGTAAGTCAACCTGATAGCCAACTGGTAAATATATGCCTATGGAAGAAATAGCACAGTACTATCTTACTGTTGTGAGTAGGTCTATACTCGAAGTGTAGTTTAAGCAAAAACATCTATACTTATATCGACACTTGCAATCCTTCGTTGAACTTCAAAACAATAATTAATTCAACGACTTACTTACTTGAGCAGATTTTGCTTTCATCTCATCTAAAAGAGACCTGTAGGTATCGGCGAGAGTGTTATACCTCATTATAATTCCCATAGGGGCGTCATCTGCCATTTTAATATAGTCTAAATGAAGAAGAACGAATTCAGTAATCAGTTTCTCCCCTTCCCTCGCCTTAAGACACTACTTAAATATGCAAGTAGCATTAACCTGGTGGCAGTAGGCTGGCAATTTGCAGGAGGTAAGATTCACAGATGCTATATTTGTCCACCTTCTCTTCCATGTCCCCAAGTCTGAAGGAGGAAAATCACCTCCCAACTTAATTAATTACAGGTGCTATCAATGAGGCAACTATGAATAAAATGCCAAATTACTTGGGTATAATTTCTGTGTATTGTTGTTTCAGCTTTTCGAATTCCTTCACATCTTCTTCTTTCAGTTTCAGTTCTTCGAAGAATTTTTCATCAGTGCGTTCCTCTTTGGCCTCATTCTCGAGGATGAAACCCTCAAAACGTTTCACTTGATCGCAGAACTCTCTCTCTCTCCCTCTCTCTCTCTGCATCACTGCTATATCTTGGCGTTTCTTCTTGTTTTCCATGGCTTGTTTCTTTACAAAAAAATTGCAACTAGATTAAGTGTGTTCTTATGAATCCCTCGTAATATTGCATCTTTTCAAGTTTCAAATAGTTCCTTCTTTGTTAGTTCAAATTTTACTTGCAATTGTTTATCTTACCCTTGTCAGCGGATATAAACCAATAAATGATGATCAGAGAAGACCAGATCTCGAAAATACCATCTAAGCCCATTATCAAAATATGAGTTATCGACCACTAGAAACGACTGACGTCTCACAAAGTATACAAACCCAATTTATGTGTAGACAACGTTGAGATGACTTCTTCGCAATATTACTTGCCTCAAGGACGATTGAAGTTTTGTAATGAAGTGGGTTTGTTCTAGTAAATCCCTTTTGTTCTTTACCAGGTGTTGATTGACAGTTGTATCAAAATTAGTGTTTTCGAATAATTGCGATAATAAATGGGAATGAAAACCTAGCTAATCTACCTCCCATAAGGAGTATTTGTTCAAACTTAACAAATTAATGAATGGGTAAATTCCATCCTGCAAAGTTATATTTTGTCCCAATTTACACAATGCGTCAATATCTAAAAGCGAATTGTTTGTTACTAATAAATGCATCGATCTAATGTTAAAGTTACTGAAGTTCGCCATGAGCGGAATCGAATGAGCTCTACTACCAAAATCAATCAATAAAGTACTATTCTGCACGAATAACCATCCAAATTAACCCACGGATGAATAATTCTCAGTCATCTTGATCACCAGGTCAATCTGTTCTCTAAAGACCACTATTGTTTTCCTACCTCGTATACCTTGTCCTTTAGTCTGTTATATTATTAATTTAATACAATTTTCATAAAGAAGAATTAAACGATACAATTGATTTAATTCTCTGTTGCTAAATGTTAAATATGTTTTGAAGAGCCATTCTGGTTTTGTAAAACTTGAAATGAAGCGACATAGGTTATAAAATGTACACTAATATCGTAATACCTAAAAGGGACAAAATATTCTTGGACTGCAACTATAATACAAAATAAAAATCATCCCATAGCCGATAGCATTTAAATCTGTATGTTTACTTAATTGCAAATAGTTCTTAAACCAATGATGAAGTAAATTCGAAAATGTCCATCCTTCTAAGATCGGTTTAACAACATATGGGAGGAATAAAATGAACCACAGCCTTACTTTAAAATGCCTTCTTGCTTCCAGAAGTCTACGATCTGCATCGGCGAGTTTCGACAATGCATTTTGTACAGCTCTGTGGGACTCCAATTCGTGGGCATTTTCGCTTTGTTCAGTAATTCTACGAGAATTTGATCTCTTGTTGCTCATTTTTTATATCTTGTTTTATATAACAAGATTAATGCTGTTAAAAACAGATGAGACTGTGTTCACGCCGATATCATCTGTTTTAATCAATTATGATGATTCATATGAATGGCAAATTTTGCTGTAGTATAAATTTGATTATGCTTTTAATAAATTAGAATGAGGCCTTTATGTGATTGATAATTTAAATTGTTAAGAATAGATCAGTATAAGGTCTTCCCGTTAACTATTTAAGTAGTTAAAGAAGAATACAATTTCGGAATTTCGTCGGAAATCTTAAAGATTCTAATTCTCGTTATCTATTAATCTGATTATTTTTCTGTCTTCTATCAAGCTTGACTACAGATACATGAGAGGAGAAAAAGAAACCGTTGTTTTGAGGGTTATTCTGAGGGCAGAAAAAACTGAAGAGGTGAGAAATATCGTTCATGTGAACATAGTCGTGCAATATTGGAGGTAAATTTACACTGAGTTGCTAATGTAATTTATTAGCTTAAGAACAACAGAATACGCGTGCATAGGTTTAGACCGGATAATGGCGAGGCGTCAACGCGTCTCGGGGAGGTCAGTGTAAATCGATTGACTGGTTTGAATACGTTTGAGTTCGCTGCTGCCAGATATTCTACTAATACAAATGAGAGCATATATCCCAGAAAAATGAATATTTTAGAAAGAATAAACGAGCACTACAAAACTTTTATATTTTGATATGGAAGCAAGATAATCTGTCTTGGAATATCTGTCATCCACGATTGGAGAATACATTTTAAATCGAGTAAATTGCATTATTCGAAGTGTTTCTGAAGTGCATGATATTATGTCCGTCTTATTTGTATAAAAATGCCAACTATTAGTAACAAAATTACAATGCTAAGCTCTTTCAGCTTTCTATAAAAAAGAACAATGCTATTTGACATTTGGCACAGTGAAGAATTGAAATATCCTAAAGTCACCAAATTCACTGTCTAATACTGCCGATGGCTTACATAAATAATGTTTTTTAATTAATACCATTTTATATATATATATATATATTCCTTCTATGCCTAAATATACAGCATTGATTATTTCACATTAAGTAAGTGCCTCTGAATATATTTATCTTATCTTAAAATTTTAATATAATGTCTCCTGCGCTTATAATTGTCAAAACATTTTCGTATTAATAATGTTTGTTATAATAAATCAAATTAAGTTTTTTGTCTTACAGATACACATCACCGTTATTTTGAAATGGTAAGACTATGTTAATGAGAAAATAATATAATAGGCTAAAGCTACAACAATTAAAGTCGCCATCTCTAACTGGGAGGCAAGAACAGGCCAAAAAGCTAGTGAAGCAAAAGAGGTTAAATTATATGCACAGTTTCCACCAATTGAGAAAATGGATGCAGGTCTCTCTTTACTAACGAAATGCGAGTAATTGTACACGTTCAAAATAATTATCGTTTAGGAAACTATCATTATCCACAAATGCTATCGATAAGATATCAAATCTAAATACCTTAAGTAACATAATGACTTGTCCATTATATAACATTTAGAGCACCTTAGAATACTTTCCTTAGCGAGAAACAACATTAAAACCATATCCGGTTTAGAACCTCTCGGAGAGACGCTTGAAGAATTGTGGATTTCTTATAACCTTATAGAAAAGCTTAAAGGACTTAGCTCCCTTAAGAAGCTGCGAGTTCTCTACATGTCAAATAATAAAGTCAAAGATTGGGTAGAACTCCTTAGACTGAACGACCTTCCATCTCTAGCGGACTTAGTCTTTGTTGGTAATAGGGTTATATTCTACCTAACACATTCCTAGGTAATCCGCTTGAAGAAAACAACCCTGAAACTTTCAGAGACGATGCCATGAAAAAACTACCAAAAATCAAGAAATTAGACGGTAAAAGAGTTAATTTGATTTTCATCCAATATTTTTATTCCAGGAATACCCTTTGTTAGGGATGACGAAGATTAACAAAGAAAATATTAATAAAAATAATTTTGAAGAAGAAAATAGTTTTGCACATAAATAAATCTTCACACTTTAATCACAGACGCGATTTTGATCGAGGGGTGGAAGGGGATTAAGACTTATTCATCTGAATCGTCGTCATCATAATCACCATCAGCATTATCATCATCATCATTCCCCTCACGATCTTCGCAATAGTCATCATGGTAACCAAAATAAGGCAAATAGTCTCTGGGGTATAGCTCCGCCACGCCACCCTCAAAATTATCCATTAAGTATGTTTCAAATGTCCTATCCTCATTTTCTCTACCTTCTGTTGACGCACAAAAAGTGAACTTTTCACGGGCCGATTCAAGCAATTTTGCCATTAACTCAGAAGTCCCATTATCAAACTCCTGAGTAACGTCCTCCTCATTTCCTGGATTCCTGTCTTCATCTACACTTTTCGGCACTTTTTTAGTTTTATTGCTAGGTTGGTGCTTTTCCTTAGGACAGTCAACAATTTGAGTCTGAGGTTGTTTCTCACAGCTCTGGAAATCCATGCACCATGAACGGATCCTGTTAGAACGTTCCCTATGACTGTTTCGAGCGTCTATTTTGTTGAAGTACCAGTCTTCAGTGAATAAGTCTCCTTGAGTGGTTAAAATAATGCCTGTAATCGCTTTGTCGGCGAGAACTCTGGTGGTACATCCAATTATGCCCCCATTGAGTCGTTCATCACAAATGTGTGAGTCCACTGAACCGCCGGGAATTCGATTCAGGGGACAATCGAGGAGATTGGTCAGGTGGCCATGAGTCATTGAAGGACCGACTCCCTGGGGTGGAAGATCTTGATCTAGATTGAAGTTTATCCCTGTTATCGAGATTTCTCCGGGAAATTGAGAGGCCATCACAAGAGCCGTCTATAAATACCAGAGAATGCTTATACCTAATAGGTAAGTGATGGCATAAGTCAGAAATAATACCAAGGCCAGATAGTAATCAAATTTGAAATCAACTTGATGCTTAGCTTGAGGATACCTATAAGCTTATGTCGAATGTATATATTTGTATTGTAATAATAAGACGTGTTGCTTATTTCAATTAAATAGAATTAATGCCTACAAAAAAGATGACAAAAGTTGTGAAGTTATTCAAGGTCCAATATAGAGGCTACTCAATATTAGTTTGACTAATAAAATCTTGAAATAGAAGTCAGTGAAGCACCACAACAAAAAACCATGGTCTTTAAACTACCCAGATCTATTAAGTTGCCTGTAAATAACTCTAGGTTAAAGGAAACTATTTCGAAATTATTCAATAGAACTAGTGGACATCACTAACTTAACAGCCTCAAATAAATAATAAACGTAAAATGGCAAGAATGCTGTTAAATATCTTTAGTCATAGTCTTAGAGAAAAATTGATTTAAAAAACCAAATGCAACCGCATCTCCCTTCAATAAGTGTAAACTTGAAGGCACACATCGGTTTCCTCAGGTAGAATAACTACGATTAATTAGTTACTTAAAATTTGGATTAATAAAATAACCTTGCCTGAGCAGGGAAACTATCGAGTTTCTCCATATCCACAAAATTGGCATATGTCGGAGGTCCTCGAAGAGCATGAGACCACTTCAACACTGTATGATTCGGCATTCGTTTATCCACGACTAGAACACTATAATCGGTTGGTAGTAGGGCGTACGTGTCATTATACCACTGCGGTTGGGCATGGAAAAAGGTCTCGTGCGGATTAAATAACCGACCCCCAAGCAAGTCGACCGTCTTTTTGGTGAGATTAAACAACTCCTGAACAGGCCTATCTGGAACCCGGGAGTCAAAATGAAGTAGTCGTTTTGGTGTGGTTAGAGAGAACATTCCAGGGGCGTCAGCGAAACTAACACGAACCCAAGAGGAAACGTGACTCAGCTGAAGATCTAATTCTGTTCGGAGGAGAACTTCCCTCGGAATAAGGCGGCTCTTTTCATCATTTCCCGGTTGTTCCATTTGATTGCAATAAGCGAGAAGACTATCAGAGAGACAGAGGCTTGGATAGGAATTCTTCTCAGATTCGTATTCTCCGAGGTTATTAAATGCAAAATTACTGCTTGAGGCGGCCGCTGAATTAGTCATATGATGAGTAATACATTCACCTACAATGGGGATTCGAATAAGTCAATTGGATAACCATTTAACGACAGAGACAATCATTTAAGAATTGTTATTTAATGCTCAAACAACACGAGAGAGGGCGTAGACAGAGGCGGTTGTGGAACAATTCAACGTAAATGAGCAGCAAAGCCATAAAAATAGAAAATCAAACACACAACCCTAATAAAGCATATAAAGCCATGTTGATAATTCGTTAAACTTATTCAAATAATATATATTGACCAACTTTTTTTGATAAAAAATTGATACTGCTATCGGCACAGTTAGTAACTACCACAATTACAGATTAGTTGCGGCTTGTCCATCTTCCTAAATTGGGCCAATTTAAGCAAAATGAAGATAAATTACTCTGCATTAACTTTTCCGATTGGTCTTTACTCAAATTCTCATAGCACCAATTTAAAAATTTGCGAGTTTGACTGTACAAACGATTTGAAATCCTTCTCTGACCACCTTCGAGCTGTTCCACCAACGGGAAGAAGTGAACTTGTTTTTTTTTAATATATTAAGCCGGTCCACATGACTTCTACAATCAGAAACTCGCAGGAAAATCTACGTTGACCATCCAGTCCTAAAACTAAATAGAAGCTGTATTCTCAGCCTAAGATCATTAAGCTAGAATTTCTATAACAGGTCATTGATTTGCTCATTCTAGACAGGAGTAAAAGCTTAGAGCTTGGAATAAGAAAAGTGCATTCTATCAGGTTCTAAACAACTTTAACTTTCATGGTGATATTTTGCTAACAAGATGTGTCCAGTGATCTTTAACTTATAAACACACGTTTAGAAAAGGGTGCAGAGGTGACGCAGCAAAGAGACACATCTGTGAGAAACTCGAATCGACAACCCTTTATTAGTAAATAGCATTAGTCATTCTGCTCAATTTCTAAATAATAATATCAAAATCATGAAATCTGGCTTTGCAGAAGGAGAGTAAAGGGGCCATTTTCACGTACCTTCACAATCAAGTGGAACTCGTGTACTCCAAAATACCTTATTATTAATAGCATCAAACTGATCGATAACAGCTAAATGAGATGTGGAATGGTAGCTGGGATCATAAATTCGTCCAGCCAGAGCATATTCTAGAGATCGCACGCTCGAGTAATTTCGATGAATTCGCCAAGGACCAATAGCCACCGAGGTTGGTCTGTAACCAAAACTATTCCCAGGCGGGGAGTTGATGTGTCGTATCTTGGAAATGCTAAAGGACGCTTCACTTTCACAAGGAGAGTTGAAATCAACCCGACTGTTGATTACTCCTCCATCAGTTGTTCGAACGACTGAATAGAAACTGGTATCACTTAGCTGAAAAGAGAGAAATTGAGGTCATCTTAAAATAGCCTACTAGTGCATACAAGCCATTGAAAGAAGAGATTGAAGAGTGCATGATTTAGGTCACTTAGGCAATCTTTTAAATTTTCGACTTTTCAAGTGTAGGTTTTCTATTACGGAGCAACGACAACACGAAACTGTGCTCAGAAAACCGAAATCCAGTGTAAAATTTCCAAAACCTTCAGCTACAATCGAATTTAATGCACCGAAGGTCATTAATGCACTTGAAATTTTAAAGTTTAATATTTCAAACCGAAATCTTTGAATATCAGTTTCCATTACCACAGTTCAATTTTCTACCAAAACAGGAAAAATGAAAAAAAACAAGCATATAAGTACCTAACTTCCTAACCCACAAAATGATATTAGTTAGCTTCTCTTGAAGAATGCATGCTAACAAGGTTGATTAGAAGTTGCACTTCGATGAAAATCAATCACTAACTTTGCAGGTACACGCGTTGACCGTGGAAAACAAATCAACAAAGAAACGAAACAATTTACCTGTACAGCTGCAATTTCGCAGGCAGCAGATCCTCTAAATGAATCAGGTAATTCAAATTCAGCATAAGCTTCTGAAGAAAGGGGAAATGAAGCATCGTCTGAAAATGGGGCGATAAAAATCCGGGGAACAGAGGAGACCAAATTAGAGCGTGAGACAGTGGGAGACCAAATCAATACGGGATTTGCATCACCAATTAATTGCAAACATCCAGAACCAAGGTAAACCGGGTTAACTGGTCGAGCAGAAAGGGACATTATGAAGGGATCCAGAGCAGAAGAAAGACGAGAGGGTTCTGAGGGTTCAGCCGAGCATCCAAACAAATTATCCATTAAACGCAAGATCGATTTCTCACCATATTGTGGAATATCAAAGATAGCGGACATAGTTTCTGTGAAAGGGAGTTTGGGTTTTGGTTGTGTGCTAGATCTTAGAGATTTTCTTCCAACTGTTCGTTTGGAAGATTGATTCCCCAAGTTACCAGCATCGGCCATTATTCCCAGAAATCGTGATACGCTTTCTTCCGAACATTTTTCTTCAAGAGCTTCCTCAGCTGAATCTTCGACTGATTTCAGAAACTTTTTCGTAGTTTCTGATTCCATTAGCCGACTTTTCACTTTTTCCTCAGGATGAAATGGCAAATTTGTTAAATTCTTCTTAAGGATGGAAATGAATTTAGAACATATATAGGCGGAACATGCTGGTTCACTCAAAACGGGGTCTTTGATTAGACTACTGATTCCCAAATCTTTAAAAAGACGAGAAAAGGACCGAGGATAGTCTATTTGGCCTTGACGATGAAAATAATGTACTGGCATTACTGGTTGGGGGCATTTTACATGATAAAGAGCTCCGGCTAGGCTTGTAGAATACTGTGAATAAATCTAAAATATATAATAAGCAAAATACAAAATCAATAAACAATCGTTAAAATACCAATAAAGTGTCTAAATCTTACTAATAATGCAAACTAAAGATTTATACGAGATTTACAAGCAAATAACTAATAATTGCTTCTTAAATACAATACCTGCAAATCTGAATCTTTGTGATCCATTAGACAGAAGCCTAAGCGACCCCAATCGGCAACCGTACGCCTACCGTGACCATACGTATCTCTAAAAAAGTTAAATTTGTTGTGGTGGTTGCCGTGATGGTTATGAGTATCCCACGCTGTCGGAAACTGAATAGAAGCAAAATTTGACCGCATGTAATTCTGATCTGTGCGCTACTTAAGTCAACTTAGATAGCCTATTAAATCAGTTTGTAAGAAGTGGTAATATCTAGTGAAACTTTCTTACTTACAGTAGCAATGCAAAAGCATAAATACATGAAATTTTTTAATATTAGTCATGGAAAAATTTTAAATTGATTAATTTATTAAATTGACTTAATTATGTTCATGATATGGTAAATACAATTCGGCTTTAAATAATAGACTACTCCAGTTTTTAATTTACGCATCATATACTTATAAATCATTATTACTCCGTCTTAATTTTTTCCCATCTTATTCTGATGCAGTAATATGGAAATATACCGTAAGGATATGGCAAATTCTTCAACGCTACCATTCTTTTACACAATAATGTCAAAACTGAAAAGACGTAACAAATTATACGTGTATACTTATTTTGGCTGTCCCCGTTCATACTTTCAAGTATCTCCTGTGTTGACAACAGCTCCCATACTTTTGTAGGTATTCTTGACTTTGAAATTACTCAATTAACTTCTAGGCATTCAATAAATTTAGAGAACGTTTGAAATAAATTAAATTTCATCCATATCTCACATACATATATCTAATTCACCTGAAATGCGAACAGGTTTTCAAAATCATTTTAAATTTCCCAAATATATATATATATATATATATATATATATTTTAAGAAAAATTGAGATATTGGCAAAATCCTACAAAATTTAATTCTCGGAAATAAAAATATATTATGTAAAGGACTATAACTACTTTTATTCTTTGCTTAGTCTACTGATATTATTTGAATTCTTGACTTTAAACTTCCAAAACTTACTTAGACTGGAATGAGAAAGCGGTGGAATCTATTTTAAAAGGAACATTTTCCTTTCCACTTTTGATGTACTTTAGGAAATCACCTTGTAACGGATCGCCACACTGGAAAAGCCTTGACCGACTTAGATATCTCTCTATGACAGGATCTCCTATATCAGACTAGACTAGCTAAGCTACAGCGAAGCTAGGGAGGAAATAGTTGTATTATACACGATACGTTTATTGCAAATTAAGATATTGGCTAACGCGAATAGTTATCATATAAATGTAACATAATTTTTGTAAACATTAACGACAAAAGATCGGAGCGGAGCTCTACGGGTACGGACGCATGCTCCAAATCCTGGCCTGTCCCACAACCTTCTCAAAGCCCAATTCTGTTTAACAAAACGGTAATACAGATTTGCCTATAAAACTAGTAATAAATGAAAAAAGAGAGTCTTTACAACATGACGTTTATTAGGTTCGTCTCACTAATAATCGCATAGTTAAGTTAATTTTTAAAATATCCTTACAAATCATGTGTATATCTATTTATCATTGGCATTAAAAATGTAGTAATCATAGTTATCTTGCCATGGCTATTAAATCCAGATTTAGAATAGCATATAGCGTTCCCAATAAATAATCATATGAAAACTTAATAATGCAGAGTCAACTAGCATTTTCCATTTAAGATATATTTATTAATTCGAGACTAGATAGCCACAATCACATTACACATTTCTTCGGAAAAATTGACTTCGTGTCTTTAATCCTTGATGCAAGTAGTATGTTGATGCTAAGTGAATTTAGTGATATGTGGTGTGCATTGAGTGGCTAGTTGAAATATGGAAATGATTGTGTCTTTACTTGTAGTAATGACCATTGGTCAGACCCAAAAGTGAGTAGAGAAGTCTTTGAATTGGGCAGTGGTCGGACGAAGATTATTAACCAAACCATTGAAGGGCATTGAGTCTCAACGTAAGGTATGATTAGCCAGACAATGAACCAATGAAGAATGCCCTGGAAGTAACTTGAATGTTTCATATCAAGTCAACCGCATCCAATCAATGTTGTCCGTCCTCTTCACAACAATGCCCTATTTCGCCTTCTGGTTACTATTATTTTGGCATTTATATGGTCGAAGTGTTAATTCAAGCACGCATGTTTTAGAAACCACTTGTTCGTTATAATGAATGTATTAATTTAAAACTTCATCTATTTAGTTATTCAACTATTAGATAGCCTTAATAGTTTTAACTATTAATTTATTTTTTTTTATAGCAGCCTGTTTGTACATCAGGAGGAACAAGTGATTACTTTTCTAACTACGCAACATAAATAACACAGTGAACTTAAACAAACAGCATTATTTGCTCGTATATATTTCGATTATCATATCCTGATGAAATATTGAGGAAACAATATTTTCAAGACTAACATCTTCATTCCGCTTTATTTCGAATCCGCCATGATATCAGTAAATAAAAAATTTTATTGATGCGTTATAGCTCTCCCCCCCCCCCCCCCCCCGCCATCCCTCTAATTTCCCCTTCAATTTGACCTCTACTGATTGATTTCAAGTAGTGTATATTTATCATTGTAGAGTATTGGACGTCAATTGCCTTTATTTATTAATTATCTTCTAAACCATTATTAATATTTTGAAAGAAATGCAGAGTGTGTGATAGACTTACCTCCACGTGGTGCACCCTGGGCAACGTATACTCATACTGTAAAAAAGTCTATCAAACGACAGTTGACTTCTGACTTCAGACTACCATGACCCCATTGTATGTCATATTCGACTACTTTCACAGTGCTCACCTCACCTTTTGTACTTTTGCGTCTGTCTCTTTTACATCTTTGAAATAATCTTCTGTTTCCCCCCTCCCACTCTCGACTTTTTCACTTTGATGTCCCTTCCTCTCCGTGAAGCATGATGTCAACTAAAGGACTAATGATAACTATCAAAATGCCTGCTATTTGATATAAATAAGTAAATATTTTGATAGAAATACTAATTTTTTCCTTGGAAAAATTGAGTGGGCCTTTGTGGATGGAGTAGTCTTAAGAAGCTGATGCGACTGTTCCGACAATTTTGATGAAATTAATTGACGTGAGGAAGGAGAAAGGTAAATATTCACATAAGGAATTATTAGCTAGAAAATTGGCAAAATGTTCGACATGAAAGTGTGTGTGGAGTAAACTAAGCAATCGCTCGTGCACTCAAGCATTTGGGAGGGTGAAGTTATGCGTGCAGAGGACTTCACAGCTAGCCAGTTATTAATGCTCACTCAAGTAATGTTTAATGTACTCAACTACTAATCATATTGGCAGTGTGCATAATTGCCATAAAAGCTATACTTGTTATACGTCTGCTTCTTCCATATAACTGAGTTTGTTTAACTCATTTCGGGAGCCTATCTGTGTGACACGCCAGGATTTTGAGTGTGCGGCAATACACGCAGAGCTCTGATCAGATATTTAGCTACTATTGTTCACTCAAATTATGTTAGATTTATTTGATAACTATTCGCATTTGCCAATATCATAATTTGCAATGAATGTGTTCTGTGTAATACGACACTTTCCCACCCTAGCTTCGATGTAGCTCAGATAGTTCGTGGAGTTTAGCCAGATATGGGAGATATTGCCATAGAGAGAGCTCTGAGTCGGCCAAGGCTTTACTAGTGGAGCATTCCGCTACATACCCATTCTAGGCTATTACTGAGGGTAAGTTCTGACTTATTCCTGTAGCAATCCACTAAACGTTTGAGGCATACATTTTTGGTATTTATTTATTTATTTATATCAAATGGCAGGCGTTTTGATGGTTATCATTAGCCCTTTAGTTGACTTCAGGCTTCACAGAGGGGAAGGAACATCAGAGTGAAAAAGTCGCGAGGGGGAGGGAAGAGAAGAGTGTTTCAAAGATGTAAGAGACAAACACAAAGGTAGAAAAAAGGTGAGGTGAGTACTGTGAAAGTAGTCGAATGTGACATCGAGTGGGTTGATGGTAGCTTGAAGTCAGAAGTCAACTGCCAGTTTATAGACTTTTTGCAGTATGAGTATACGTTGCCCAGGGTGCACCACGAGGAGGTAAGTCTATCGCACACCCCACATTTGTAGCATGTTGCACACACAATTTTTCATCATAAATTGAAGCTTTAAATTAATTATTGAAAAAATTATAAGTAAGAATAGTTCCATGAAGAAATAGGTTTTTGAAGGTGAAAATTTACATTTTAAAATATTCAGCCAATACAGCTACTTATTAAGACTATTCTTCGCGATATCGTCTTCAATTGAACTAAAAATTAAGCATTC
>UZAE01012216.1:0-39615 GCA_900617975.1 Rodentolepis nana
AAAAACTTAACATCGCGATGGTAATGTAAGGTGTCACACCTTCATGAAAGCATTCTTCATTTTCAAAGTGATAGCCAACGCACTTTTAAATTCCTGGGTAACCTCCAAAATAACAAGGAGAGACCCAAGAAAGAACCACAGAGGGGACTCTCAAACCACTCGAGAAGGCACACAACCAAGCATTACGACTAATTACTGGAGGGATAAAATCAACACCCATTGATGCAATGCTCCTAGTTACAGGAAGCACCACAGTAAGTTCCCTTATCAAAGAAAAGGCCTTGATCCTGTATGAGAAGCTACTGCGCATTCCCATGGACAAGTTCTTCAGCACCTATGAGAATAGACCAAGACATCTGAAAACGATATCTGGTCTAATACAGAAAGCCATAGAACTGAAGAAAGAATTACAAATCGATGACAAACCAAAAAGCCTCTCTCCCCCTATGAACCCATTAGCAGACACTGATGTAGTGTGTTGCACCCAACTGCTTGACTTCTTCAGGAAATCAAACACCCCTCTAGAACAAATGCGCTCACTGGCCATTGAGACAATCAATGTCAACTATCCTGCAGATCAATGGCTCCAAGTCTACACTGATGAGTCATAAATAGAAAACCAAGTAAACATTAGTGCAGGTACCTTTTCTGAACTCTTCTCTTTCTACGCAGCAGTGGGACACAATAGATCCGCTTTCGAAGGAGTAATGGAGGCCATTAGGATAGCAATTTGCCAATTATGTTGCCTTGATACGAAATTCACCAAAGCGGTGATACTTTCGGACTCACAGTCAGCAATAGACTCTATTGGAAACAGAGAAACATCCAAAACAGCTGGGATAAAGGAATGTAGAAAACTCTATGAGCTGCTGAGAGAGAAAAACAAAATAGTGATCCTACAATGGATTCCTGGTCACTGTGCCATTAAAGGCAGTGAGCTTGCTGACACACTTGCTAAGAAGGGGACAACGATTTTTCAATGCATGGAACAGCCGATGTCTTTTCACACAATGAAGGCCTTAATCAGAAGAGAATTCCAGACCTCAAGGTGCAACGAACTTAAAGCTCGAACAAAGGAGAAACAGTGGACAGTGGCACTCTCCGACATAGCCGACTGGCCAAGAATCAAAGCCGTTGCTGAGTTTAGACTACGTACCGGACACGATTGCTTGGCAAAACACCTTCACAGATTGGGAGTATACGCTCAACCCACATGTCCCCTATGTAACCTACATGAGGAAATGGAGAAGACTCACCTGATTCGGTGTCCAGCTCTAAAGACAATGACGGAAAGCCAGAGATACTGGGAAGCAAGAAGACAGCTAATGAACTGCTATTAATTAACTGCTATATATTTTGGGCTATTAAGGGCTAATGATAAATATCATAAAGTCTGCCATTTGAAATAAATAAATATAATTTTCAAAGTCTTCTCTAATGCTTGGCATAACAGACTGCTGTAGAAAGTTCAAGTAAATGGTGCCGGCTACAGTCTCCTCTTGTTGATAAACTGCATCACACTTAAATTCCAAGTAAATTAAAATGGCAATCGACAGTGACGTGTGGATTCTCAAGTCAACAATAGAAAAAACAAAATGGAACTTGTAAATATTTACCATATTTGAAATGATGAAATAATAATTAACATAATCTTTACCATTAGTTTAACTGAGTGTACATTTTAGTGGGACACACTGTATATATCTATATATATTAATAATGATGGTAATATTAATGATAGCATAATGGTTAATGATATGGAGATTTATTATGACCTTATTTGTCTGAAAAATTGGTATTGATGTAATTTTTTAAATTCGCGATTATTGAAGAAATGTATAATGGGAAAAGATTCGTATTCACGAAATTCTACTTTCATATTTAAAGATCACCGAAATTTTCTTTTGCAATATGACTTGTCTCTTCTTTGAGAAAATTAATAAAAAATGTTCAATTTATGTAACCTCTTTTCAATCTTTAAGGTTTAAACGCATTTTATTTATGGAATAAAGTTTAACATAAAGTGAAAGAAATATTTTATGATGAAGAAATTTAGGTTGAACCTAACCATAGCATGGAATTTGAAAACTGTAGGGCAAGTGCAGTTCCATTTAAATTTAATAGCAAAAATAAAGTGTTGCCGGTCTACTCCCAAATTTAAAATGTTCTAGGATTTCTCCTGTCTGTTAATTTAAATTAATCCCCATCCCTAAAATAGAGGAAAATTTGTGATATAAAACGGGACTCATACGCTGCGTTCCAATTTATACTACGCATTTCAACCTCATCGAACGAGCTTTAATTGAATAAACTTTACAAATTATGAATCATAGCAGCCTACCAATGCGTAAGCAAGTCCGAAATTAAGATTTCAATTGTTATGCATAGGCCCATGAAAATGGTCATTTTGAATGATTAGGTTGACTTTAACGTTAGCTATTAATCTCAGAACACAAAGTCATGTCACAAAATATCATCATTTTAGGAAAAAATTCATGTCCAACATTTGTATGGGACCACTGGAAATATAGTAAACTTCTATCGCTCTAAGTTGAATAAAGTTTTTTTTTAACCCTTCATGTTTTCTGAGTGGTTTTTCTGAATTCTTATGTTTGGGTTGCATTTATACGAGCTAGTTTCTTCCAAGAGTAGTAATAAAAGCGTAAGGCTGTGTATAATTCAGAAGCCTATTTGATTTATCTTTAAACGCCGATTAAAGACAATTGTAGTGTAAATAAAACACAATTGCCATTATAATAAAATTGCTTGGTGGATTTAAGTAAAAAATATTCGCCCACTTTGAATATTTTCCTTCATATATTAAAATTTGGAAAAAATTGAAATGCCGTTAATTTTTCTCATTAATTATATTGCGGCATGATATTTTGAATAACGCCACGAGTTTGACAAAAGTTAAAAGGAAAATGAAACGTGGGTTAAAATAAATTCTATGTTTTAGCTTCCATTATTGTTGTTACGCATTAGATGTATGACAATTACCTCATTACCACTGTAAGTCAAAACAGGAAAAGGTAAATCACCATTAATTAAATTGTTTATTATCTCCCCAACAATACAGAGCATTAAGTTTAAATACTACTTCATTATACTCTTCACACGCCTTACTGCTATCCCAAAATACCTCCAAAGTTACATCGATACAGCTTGTCAGGTCTAGATAGGAATTATAATGTGTTCTGGATTGGTCTCCGTCCTCACCAACTCCCCCTCCCCCTCCCCGTCCCCTCTCTCTCTTTGAGATTAGAGTAACCGTTGCGTGCAGTACACTATCTACTTCTTATAGCACAGTTTCTTTCAATTTAATAAAAAGATTGCCGAGAATATATATATATATATATATATACATACTTTTGATATGAAAACATTGTGGGTAGAAATTTGGTCTAAGTTCTTCCTAAAATATAATTTTTAGAATTGTAAAATTTAAAATGCCAACAGAGATGTTGACTATTTAATTAGGCGTTATGTCTCAAAATGAACATTTTGAATTATCATGATTTTTTTAATCTTTTAGCAATAAATCATAAAATATTATTAAACAAAAAAATGAACTTAAATATGCGTTTTTTTAGATAACGCTTATCACATTGAAATTGGAAGCACCTGTTCAACCTCACAAAGAGATAAAACATTATGGGAAAGCTGACGGCTTTGTTTATAGTTTTAAATTTTGTTCAAGCACATTCTATTGATAAAATAAGCAGAAACACTTTTCGAAATAATGGCATGAACAGATGGTTGGTTTGAGTAAGAACGTTATTTAAATTAATTATATGACGTGCCTTTATTTCTTTTAAATGATATTACGATCACCAACACAAAACCTTAGATTTCATTCACACTGGCTAGAAGAATCGGTCTACATATTAACTTTCTAATAGCCTACCAGAATTTAATATTTCTAAGATATTTCAAACTGGGTTTTTTAATCTATTATATTATAATAAGCACAAACCGTAATGTGACTGAAAGATTAAGTTAATTGCATGGTGCTGTTAAATGATTTTCATTAATGAAATGATTGGCTCAATCAGGTACAAGTTAACTGAATTCACGTCAGCCTTTTTAACCACGAAAATCATTGAGCGATCAAAAAAAATTAGGTTTTACAGTTACTTCATATATATATATATATATATATATATATATAGTTATGAATGACCAATAAACGCAAAACATCTAAAGTTGAAATAAACCTTTTCAGTGCGGATGACATTGGCTGAGGAAGAATGTTGATTCTATTTTAACTCTCAGAGGAAGTTTATCCGTTTAAATGAGTGCCATAGGTCATGAGAACAAATCCGAGGTTTAGTTGATTTCAATATCCAAGTTCTCTAGTTCGCTCATATTCAAAGATACCTTACAAATTAATCAAATGGAATAATTACCACAGTCGGTAGTATGTCGATTGGTAATAGCCTTTAGACGACTAGCTATAATGGTCAAGTTGCAACGCCTAAGCCTAATGAAAGAATAAAACTTAAATATATAATTCAAAGAAAAATATCATATATTTAGATAAATTCGGTCGGTGAAAATTGGCGAAAATTGATATGCTATTAAAAGTTACATTAAAAATAAATGGGAGTGAAAAATACTTGGTTTGTATAGAACAATCCTCAAGGAATTCAGGAAATAAAGTGAAACCTGATATTTTTTCATTCAAAGCACTTTTATTTTCTGATAATAACCAACGTCATCATCGCAAATTTTGTCACGATTATACATATCAGGAGAGTATTTTAAGCTGCTCTTTGTCCTAAATTACATAACTCCAATATCCTAACCCAAACAGCGTCAAAGAAGTTATTATTTAAATATTCTTCAACAAATTATCTTATTTAAATATCAGAACACATGATCTTGGATGAATTAAAAATTGTCATTTTGTCGAAGAGCTGAATTTTTGAAAAAAATGCACTCAAACGCGGCAATTTGTTTTTACTTTATAGCTTATTTTAATTTCACAAATTTTCGACGGCGCTTTAATTAATAAAGCTGCCATTCTTCTTAAATTCATTTTTTTCAAATTTTCTTCTACCCGACAATTGGGTGATGTGATAGGTTACAATATGAAATTACGTATAATCTAATGAAATCAAGCTGAAAAATTCAATAGTTTCGAAAACTGTAACGAATATTTAAAATTTAATAGAGATTGCACGCCTCTGCATTTACTATCAATTACTAGCACATGTTAAATATTGAAAAAGATTAGTCTAATGAAATTATTTAAATTTGATGATCGAATGACAATAAATTTGCTTCAAATTGATGTCTTTTAAACTTGGATTTCATTTGTGTAATCACGCGAGCAGACAATGATAATTTGTGTGTTAGAAATGCGCAATTTCGTTTCTTTGCAGATCTTAGTGATTGAACTTGAAAGTTTTAAGTCTTAACTCACCTCATTTTATTTTAAGCTTGTACATAATTGCTAAGATAAATAAATAAATAAATAAATAAATATATATATATATATATATGAATTCAAATAGATAATTGACTTTTATAATTTGACTTATATTGAGTTAGAATTACAAAGAAAATAATGAAAAGAGAAAAAGACCATGAAGCGCCTTTTACATTTTGTGCTCACAAGCGCGTACTTCAATAGTTTGTTTTAAAGTTTAAACTATTTATTGGTTGAAGAGCGAATTTTCCAATGAGAACAACCACCTGATTCATGCACATTAAATGTTTGAGGAAATAAATACCTCGAAGTCTCGTTGAGATCTTGGACGTAAACTTGATTCTTTATCATATTGTTAAATGTGCACTTTCTCAAAACACTGATTTGATAACAAAAATCCATATTGTCTTAGCCATTTCACCTTCAATTTCCACTATTTTTGCAAAAAAATATTTTAATTTTTTAGGCATATGTTTGATATTCGCACTTTATTCTTTGTTACAATTTAGTCTGATTTATGATCTCGGTCATATGCGTAGCTATAAAACTAATTTTGTTAAGATTATGGCCAATTGTCAGATACCCAAGTGGTCACGGATTTAACTTATAATTGTCAAAAACGTTTTGCAAACCCCATAAAATAGGCCACTTGCTACCATAATGGAATTGAATGCTTTCCAAAATTTCTTCTATGATCAACAAATCAGGTAGATAATTCTAGAAAATGGACATTAAGTCACTACTTTTAACAAAGTCTAACACTTATTAGCATTATTAAAAATGACTATCGTTTGTTTTAAAGTTGAATAAAATTTGATGGTAATATAGTACTATTCGCAAAAGCGAAAACGGAAATCTTATAATCCAAACATATATACTCAAATATTTAATTCCAGTTCTTTCTAATAATATCATCTAACACCCAATAACATTATCTCGACGAATGATCGTTGCGCCAGGTTGTTTTCAAGTTCGACTTCTTCCTATTTGGTCTCTACGTACAATATGGATTGTTGCTAATGCACACTACTTTGTGTTAGCATAATTATTTAATATAGTTATCATAAGAAAACGGCCCTGTGTAATCACTTGGAAATGAAAAATTGACGGAATTGAGTGATTCTAGGTTAGAAATTTTTACACATGGGATTGTACAATTGGAATTGAACAAGTCCAGTTGACTGGAATAACAGTTTTAATTTTATAATACATGCTGTGGAAGAAGGATGAACTGCCAAATATACGTTGATTAGGAAATTAATGAGTCTTGTGGTTGAATAGAGAATAATATAACCAAAGCTAATAGAATAGTTAGTAATCGATTTTCGATATTAACAAATTGTAGAAAGAATACAACTTTAATTATAAATTTAATACTTTGTCAAAAAAGCAATTTCATTTAGATTGTTTAAATAAACATTAAAATTCGAACGCAGTTTGACAAATTGGAGACTTTTGTTACATTCCATGAGTTCTTTAGCTCAATGAGTTTAGTTATTTTGAAATTTAGACCTTTTTGCTAATTGTTTGATTTGAATTAAATTATTTCATTATGCTGGCAGAAAGTTAATTTCACTTTAATAATTTAAAGTTACAGTTGGGTCGGTGAATTAATATTTCAACTACTATCGAACAAATTATTTGATTACCGAAAGATTATCGATCATTTTAAATGCTGTAGAAATTAATAATATTAATTTGGACGTGCTGAAGTTACTTTTCATTTTTTTGTTGGCTTAGAAATAAGGATGATTAAAGGCAGACATTAATTACTCAATTTTGATGAAAAACGAAGAAGTTCAATTTAATCCCGCAACGAATAATGGATCGTAAGGTAAATTAAAGGGTTAATATCTAAAGCAAAATAATAATAAAATAATTAAGGGTCTCAGATCATTTGAGTTGAGACAGAAATTTAGCCTTTATTTCCAATTTATCTAAGGATTATATTTTTAATTATCGACGCATATATATCTAAGGAAGCCCATCCATGAAATGAAATCCAATTAAAAATATTCCCAGTAGGCAAGGAGACGCATTAGAAAAACAAAAAAATATAAAAAAGAGAATAAAGAAATTTAGTTTGTGTTTTCCAGTCCAAGTATTTAATCTTCATACTAATTCCTGGCGTTTAACGATCGTTTAAATTTCAATACACTATGAAAAATGTTCCGACATGCCACATTTCAAATGGCTTAAAGTAAGCCAAAGTTGGGCGCTGGGATTACACGTTAAGCCTTAGGTCAATTGGTGCATTTTATTTTCAAGTTTAGAAGCTGTTAATGCTGATCATGACAAAGATAAGGAAAGACCAGTAAGTTTATAACCAGCAGTTATTTTAAAGTTAGATAAAACGATATAATGCTTCTTTAAATTTTGAATTATAAAAAAACATTTTGGTTGGGAAAATCTTTTGTCTAAACATTGTGTGCATATTTAGAAAATCTTGCGTGTTAGTGCAATTAAAGTTAGGAAGAAATTTCGGTGTTATAAACAATCTTCATTCAATTTCGCTCAGTTTAATTTAATTTTAAATACCGCAACATATTTCGAAATAATTTGAATTGAGATCAGCACAATTTCTTTTAAAACTGCAAACAAAATATAAGGTAAGGTATAGTTCAAAATTTCCATTCATTTCAATCGCCAAAAACTATGATCATTTGAAATGGTAGTTTTAAAATGAAATTATTCAACCTATCCCTATTTCAAATTTAAATTTGAAAGTTTGCCAATTATTTATGCATAACTTGCTACAAAATGACTTTCATAGGATGGTTGAGTGTAGCTTGGATTTGATTTTATAATTTCATTTATTTCTTTGTAAAATGTTGGCATTTGCCGAACAATGGAACACTGGAAGTAGATATTGATTTTCGAAAAACAAATTTAGATTTCGTCAGAAATTTTAATTTTTTCACAAGGTCACTATGTTTAAAGTACGGATACGCGGCGTTGACGGAAATTAGCCTTTTTCAATTCAAGAGACTTCAACGTATTTCCCATGTCCGTGAATCTATGCTAAATAATTCTGCAAATGCGAAGCAAAATATTTTAAATATAATATTTTGAAGAATGTGGAAAATTGACATGAAATGAATCGTTCTTTGGTTTTATAAATATTGGTCATAAATATTTTATTGTAAATGAATACAATTAACTCTATACAATTGAAAGAAATGCTAATTTATGTCTCAATAAAAAGAATTGGTATTTTTTGTACATTTAGCATAGATTAGCTAATTGGAATTGGTATAATTAAGTTTGTAGCAGATTGCCATATTGGTAAAGCTTCGACTGACTCAGAAATCTCTATTGCAGCTAGACCCTCAGATCTATCTTGGCTACAGCCCAGCAATGGGGAAAATAGACTTATCGCACGGAACACCTTTATTTATGAAGTATATATTGTGGTAAGTGTATACTTCGTAAAGTTTTTCACAATCAACATGGCGGATTCGATTAAACAAACAAAGGCTTCTGATTGGCTATTGGTTGTGTGCGCATGCAATCACGTCTTAGACGATGACGTGTTCCAAAGTTTTCTTTTTTTACATATTATATGGTTCATTTTGCCATTTAATAAATTTAATCGTTTAGTCATCTTTTTAATACTAAGCTTGATTTTTAAAGGATTCAATTTGATGAATTTGTATAATATTCAAAATTGAAATCTAGATAGGATGTCAAGAGATGAAAATATTAGATAAGTATTAATTTGACGTTCAACCCACATCGTTAGAACTTTGCACCAATGTGACACAGATCACTAAAAGATGAAAGTCTCATTATCTTGATTATTTCTATTTATCGGTTCGCAAGAATTCCTCTTCTACTATTTACGCACCATTTACAATTTTGTCAATTCTGGTTATTGATTATTTTTGCACTTTAGAGGAAGAAAAATCATTCAAATATTCTAAATTATGAATGATTCAAAATTTCATTTTCAACTGTGGATTTCAATGAAATAAAGGACTCGACATGAGCATTCAATAGCATTTTCGGAGTAAACTTTATTTTCAGTTATCTAGAAAATTTATTGTTTATTTGTCAATATTATTATTACGGTACAAAGCAGTGTAGAATTTGTAAGCACTGCTTAAATATGGGGACTGGGTCAAATCTTCCATGCCGAATTGTACTAGTGACCACTTTGCTGTCAAAACTTACGAAATTCAAGTTGACTACTTCATCCACTGTGTTAGACTGTTACCTAGGATCTTTGGCACTTATTTGTCAATATGCTAATAAATTCGATTATACTTGTTTTTATTTTGAAGTATGGTAGAGATACCGTGGGATACCCATGGCGAAATTAATTCAATTTTTGAAATTTAACTGTTTCCAATTTTCTTCTTTGTTATATGTAGGACACTTGCGCTATTTAAAATTGCATCTTCATTCAGGTTCTTTCACAAGGCGAAGATTTTTGCAATGTGGGAAATATCTTAGCTTTCAATCAAGGTTGCAAACGCCTCATAGTTTATAAATAATATATCTGTAAGGATATTTTGCCGTTCTAAAACAAGGCAAACTGAGATAAAAATAACAGAAGTAAAATTTCTTGATACTAGATATCTCTTTGTTTAGGAAAATTCAAGTAAAGTGAATTTTTAAAAATGATATGAATTTAATAACAGGAAGATTTTGCCAAATATTCAAGCATTTGATTAAACGGGAACCAAAATTAGGAACAAGAGCTTAAATGTCTGCATGTTGATTATAGAGAAAATTTACCGAATTACTACGAACGAAATTTGAACATCTGCTATATTTTTCGCCAACGTTAACCGCGGATCGGAGTCAACCAAAGACTGCAGAATCTTTACCATAGTCTGCATTTTGTGCTCAGCCCTTTTAACCCAAATCAACAATGTTGAACTCGAAGCACACATTTTGGGTAATGATCTTAGCAGTAGACATGAAGGTTTTTGAGGTGAAGTGGAAAGTGAACACGCATGAAATGTGTTTGACGTATTGCCCGTCTACTCATAAATAAGGTCAAGAACTTTTCTGCTTAGGAAAAATGGTCACAGAGTGATTTCCCTCATCGCGTCCGAAAGTGAACTACGATCAACCATCGACCCATAAAATGCGTCATTTCTATTTGTTGCCACTATCAATGTGGTTCATTTTAATGTCTGTCTCCTTATTACATGCGTTTGTGCGAAATCCAAACTATGCCTTTAGCAAAATTAGACCACTGTTTAAAAATTTTTTGTCTTTTATTTTTGAATTTTTTTTCAATGCATTATGCTTTTCAGCCCAATTCATATTAAAAAGGCTGGTATTATAGATAAAGTGGTCAATGGACGAAGTTGGAGTTAAGGGCTTGAAAATCCATTAGGGTTTATTAACTTAATTTTAAAGTTCCGTGATGAGATTAATATAATTGGTGTTGGGATAGCCAAGTTATAAGTTCTTAGATTTAAAACAATTATTGAGTAGTTATTATTTTTACATTCAAAGAGATTTCAAAATACGGAATATCTTCTACTCATATATTAAGCACCAATAGAAATGTTGCCTCAAAATATGCGAGAACGAAGCAAAAAGAAACTCTTTATAAGCCTAATTTTGATTTCATTTTGAGAAAATAAAAGTGTTGTGAATCTTAATGAAACCTTAGTTGAGTTTGAACAAGCCACAAAAAATCAGATCTCATTTATAACTTCAGTAATTTCAAGATATATAAATGAACATGAAAGAGAAAGAATAGTAATTTATTTGGGAATATTAAAATCGAACCTTTTGTATAAATCCCCATGACCAGCATTAAATATATTTGAGATCCAACATTTTATTTAAAATTTACAAGTTCTATGACTATTTAGCGAAAAATACAAATTATTAAAATTGATTATCCTTCATGGCGTTTAAATATTTATTAAAACTAGTTACAGTGGAGACATAAAAATATCAAAAGAAGATGTCTGAATGCAAAAAAGGCAGTCTTAATAATAGATTACCCTACCCCATGGGAAGGACCATAAAATGTTTTACGAAGCCACATCAATTGACTTAATAGACACATATAAATCAGTCTACGTTGCAACATGAAACAGGGAATTACATAGATTAAGGTGAGATTATAAGAACAATTTCATAACAGAAAATTTTAGTGCCATTTGGTTGGTAAATATGCAAAATGCCAATAGTAAATGCTTTTCTTAAACATTGTAATGGCGAATGCATAGACTGCAAACCTTAAATAGAATATAACTCTCACGAACCCACATAATAGGATTTTTTGTGGTAACCCATTTGAAATTCTTGCAACATGCAGATAGCAAAGATATTCCGTATAGCAATTTTGAACATAATGATTAAAGAAAATAATCTTTATAGCAAACAATCAGTTTGACAAATTTCAAAATTATCGGAATTCATAGAATTTTGCGAGAACTATTCTTATCAACATCTTTTAATGCCTTACTTGCATCCAACGAATAGCCTTTCTCCATTCAAAATAAAGCTAATACTGCGATCATTTCAGGCACAAATTTAATTTTAATGTTTAAATTAAACGTAAATTAAGCATTTAACGAAAAAACACTGTGCCCGAGTTAAAAAAAACTGTAAAAATTTACCTAAGGAATTAAAAGGTGGAAAATTGATAGTGGAAAAGGGTTGAAGTTATGTGATTCAGAAGAGATAGAGTTATTCTCCATTGTAGAGATATCTATTTTTTGCTTTAAAAATAATATTCTTCATATTTATAATAAAAGGTATGCATTAAAAAAATTGACTGAGCATGTTTAAACAATGAATGCCTATAGTAGAATCATTGGCATGTTTACTATCGAAATGCCACCACATGATCAAGTATCTAAGCAATGGCATATTTATGTGTACCAATTTCATTTGACGTAATACGAACAGCCATAACACTTTACCCAGCCGACAAAGAGAATTGAACATGGCCGACACAGTCTTATCAACAACGTTGGATAAATTGGAACCAACTTAATACTGGACAAACCGACAATGAAATCTAAATATTAGGAGAGATAATGTTCAAAAGTTTTGACTGAGTAATACCTCCCCCGTATGAAGCTATATGCACATACTAATTGAGAGCAATTTAAAAGAAGCTCCAATAATATTTTAACATGTATACAATTAATGATGAATAATTAGTGCAGTTAGAGCAAATTTTGACATCTATTTGTTTCCCAAGTCTTTTCCGCTGACAAAAAGTGGAATTCAACCGTCTAATCTGACATCCAACTTGCTTTTATAGAGTTATGCTTTTTATCTCTATGACTTTACTGGCGAAGCAGACAAATATAGTGCCTTAGCTTAAATAGTTACTATGACAATTTCATAAACTAGCAAACAACTACTTAAGTTAACATGGGTTAAGTAGCTGTGTTAATAAAAAATTCATTCGTCTCATCATTGCCATGCCAAACATAAAACCTCTGAAAAAGCATAAAAATAATTTTTATTTTCCACCTTTGAAATGATAATGGATGATATAAAACCCACGCTTCTATAATCAAAAGTAAGTTCTGAGCTCTGGAGAGTAGCATTTGCTTCTCTTCTGTCAAATCTGAATTACGCAACTTGAGCTCACTCATTTAACAAAGATTGTAAAAGTCGAATTGGAAACTCATAAGAAAAATATTTAATAAATCTTCTTGGCTCTGTCAACCCATTTTTTTCACTTTCTCCTATTCTTCCTTATTGAATACCCTATTATAAAATGCCCATTTGCTTTATAAAATCAATAAACAATTTTGCAATCATTTAATTAAAATTAAAAAAAAATAGAATAATAATTTTCATAAATATTAAAAAATCCTGTCTTTTGATGTAGTTATGTAAATTTTACTGTTTCAGTCAATAATAATGATTGATTTATATTTTTCATTTTTGAAGCTCCGATAATACTTTTTACTGCTTTTAGTAAAGATACAGATATTGGAAAACATTATAAAAGTGAAAATTTTCTTTAAAGAGAACCGTATTTCAAATTTTGATAACAGAGACGTTTTACTTTCATATTTTCTGAATTTTTAAAGCTTTAAATTTTATTACATAAAAACCAAAGGTGGTGTTATTTATATATTAAACAGTCTCAAGAGGGAGAAGTGGACTAAAAATTGATAAATCTCATAAAAACTTTATTGACCGATTAAATCACCCGATTGAAAAAGAGTTATGCTAAGTGAACCGGGTTCAGTTTCCATTGCAGCTTTCTTTCCTCCCTCATGATCAAACCCTACCTTTAATCTGGTTCGGAACCCGACTTTACAATTTTACTTGAAATGGCCTTAAAATCTACATGTATTTTGTATATTATCTATTGGAGTTTTGCAATCCAACCACTGCAATTAGAATGATTCTCAATAGCACTGAACTTTGCTCAACTTCCCCCCTAGCTTTGATATGAGTGCTAATGAAAGCGTTGTGTTACCCTGCAAATGTTAGATGAGATTTTAAATCTTCTAAGCAGAGCTTCTTAAGTTAATTTCTGCGATTGTCTACATAGATTAAGGTATAGAAATTACTTCAAGGTTTGTTTACGACAAGAGATATTTGCATTTTTTTCAAGTTTAACCATGAGAAATTACTATAATCTGGCAATAAGCAGATATTTGGGAATATTTTCGATATTGCGCGTGAGTATCTTGAAGGCGTTAGTAAGAAGTTATTATGAAGCCTGTGCGTGTTTATCATCAACAAAATAACTTGTCTATACGAGATCTAAAAGAAAGACCCATCAACATTCATTGATATTTCAGGTCGTAAACACGATGACCTTTTAATAAAATCAGGTAAATACATCCATCAAGGGTTTGTATAAATACTGCCAACTATTCAATGTTGTTGAGTATTTTATGTTAATTTTTAAGTAATCTTAATTGATTTTTAATTCCAAGCTAGTTGATAAATAAGTGCTAAAGCCCTTGCGTACTTAGTGCTCACCCGATACAACATCTCACCTACATATCAGAGAAAGAAGAGACTATTGGGAAATGAACGAGACGCCGTTATGACCTATTGGTAATATTCAACATCAAAATAAATCCGATCATTTTCAATAGCATTGATTCGCTGTAGTATATTCTGCATGAATTATTTCCCTCCTGATTATTAGCAATATTTATACCAAAATATATTTACGTTAACATCAGAATTTAGTGAAATATGTATTTAAATATATTTAAGAATGTATGTTATTCACTTGCCTTAATTTATAATTTTAGAATATTTTATTGAATATGGTTGTTCTTTGGATATAAATTACATTGTCTGAATAAACTATTTTTTAATTGTCAATTGTTTTTCCATTAATATGAAGTTAAAAAGTGTGGATAAAACACAATTAAACAAAAAACGTGGTTCCTGCTGTAGATTCTACTATCGAATAGTAAAGAAGTTAAGTTTGAAACGTGTTGGTGGTTAACAACCCTTTTCATAATACACGCTAGCTCCATTAGTGGTTGAATAATTTTGTTCAGAGTGTACACAATGAATATTTTAGCCCAACTCAGATGGTCTATGTAGGCGTATAACTCATAGTGACACTTTGTGATCTTTAATTTAGAGTATTCTTAAAGATAAACAGAAGTTTTGTTGAAGATGAAGAAAATAAGCCATAAGTAATTCCGGCTGAAATTATACTAGTTTTTGAACACTAAACAAAATAACTAAGGGCAACAAATTTAATATCTGCTTCAGTAAACCCCTTTCATTTCTTTAGGCATAATCTTTATGGCTTATTGCTATTTAGTTGGCACAATATTTCATATTATCAATTTGAATATTAAGTATAAAAGCATTGTTTCACTCGAAATTGGAATGACCAAGGTAATCTCTGGTAATCGATGACGACAGATTTCTATCCCCGATTACAGGCACACAAGAAATATTAATTGACTATGATTTCTATGTCATTAAAATCGAAATGGTCTATTTGAAGGCTTTTTAGATTCCAATTATTTTAAAATTTGAATTTATAAAAAAATCACATGCAGTTTATGAGAATGAAAATATGATGGAAGCTAACCTAATTAGAGAGAATGTGAAAATTATTGACATCGATATATGAAAAATATTCCAATTGAAACATATAAGCATGAGAAGGTATTGTAACAAGGACAATGAAAAGGCAAATTTTCCATAAAAATATTTAACATAACCTATATTCCATCCCTATATTTGGTTAACTTTATAATGGCTTACAAAGATTGCAAACTAATTAGCATATGACTTCATCACATTAATTTTGCTTAATTGACCCATAATCTTCTGAATTTATTGCACACTTAAATGCGTTTTTTACCAATGGTTTTTGTAAATTCATCGTAAGAATTATGAGCAACGTATTTTATAGAAGGCCATAAGATCATTTCTTAAGAATTATTGCCAAATGGAGATCACTTGAATAGATAGCTGGTGTCTAGCCAGGACTCACAACAAGATTCAAATGCAATTTGACTTCAATCGTAATTTGTGAAAAACTTATAGCTCAAAATTTATATAATATTTACAATGCAATAAAATATATGTATTTCATATAAATCTTGTATTTTAAAATATCCATGAACAAAATTTGTCTCCGATTTCAGGCGCTTATTACAAATGTCTTTCGTTTTTATGAGAGATTATTTTGTATAAAAACTTCCTTTAATTAAGATTTTTCAAAGTATATATCATCTCAAAATATGAATAATTATTAATGACCTGAGTTGTCAAGCAATGTCGACTCATGTAAATTCTTTTTAATCACGATTAGTGCTTTCTAACAAAAATTGTAACTAAATCTCATGCAATAAATTCTGTAACTCTTTCAACGACTGAAGGAAAGAAATTTTGAACGTATGGCTTCGTAGCAGGGTTAAAATAACCTTCCTTTTAATTGTCAGTGTTTAAAATTCAAAAAAGCCACTTTTATTAAAGAATTAAGAGATACTTGTATTGGGTATCCACTTATAACTTGAAGTAAAATGGAAAAAAATATTCTGTGAACTGTAATCTTTTTTAAGTTTCCTAATTTTTTTACTTCAATTTTTCTACAAACACATTATAATATTTGCCAAATACATATTTTATTTCTTCAGTTGCCCTAGTCCTGAAGTCATTTTGTAAGGCTGTGTGAGAATAGAAGTTTCTTATAAAAAACACCAATATTTTGCACATCATCATTGCCAATTGATAAAATTCCTTATTCAATGAGAAGGAGATTTTGAACTTATTTGCAAATGATTGTCAAATAATTTTAGGAAAAATTGAATAATATTAAATTTAAAATTCTAGATTAACAGAGATTTCAAAATACATTTCCAGCGGTAGCATAAACCTGCGAGCACTAAATTTTCACTAGGTTTAAATGGTGAACTGAACAGAATCAGATACATTTTTCACTTTACATAGGAGTACATTTGAGTTAATCTGTGCAACAGAGTCAATCCGGGCCTAATGGTGTTTTTAAATAAAAATTATTCAAGCTATCTATGTAATACTTTCATTTTAATCAAAGCGTCTGAACCACTATAAAATCCGAAAAGGTTAATAAAAATTAATTGAACAGGCACTTTAATGTTTTAAAATGCTAAATAGTTGCTTATTTTAACCGGCTCGCTTCAATTTTATTCGTAAGCAGGGCGATTAGTTGAAAATAATTAAAGCATTATTAAATAAATAATAATGTAAATGAAAGCTTTACTTGAAATTATTTTAAAAATATAATTAACTGACTAGCCAGGCAACCTCGTATAAGGTATTGTAATCTATTATAAGCATGCAGATATTTGAACTCTAAGTTACTTATATTGCTTTCTGAATAGTTGTGGCCATGTTAATGATCAGTGAAGTAGTTTAAACTGTTGATGCAGACCTTTGTTAACTCACAATCTCAAAAATTGTTATAAAACAATAAAACGATCCTTCAAAAAGGGAAAAATTGTTCACTAAATTTGAACAGCATGCACTAAAAGCTTAGACACTATAAATTAAAACAAATAATTAGATTAACTCATTTACATAATAGAGTTGATGCTGTTATCGTTGTTAATTCATTTATACTTGCGAAATTTTTGTAAAGTATTTTCGAATTAAATTTTGGTTAACTCCATGCAGTTTCGTATTCACCAATCAGCATTGTTTCATCAGGAGGCCATCAAATTTTTCTTGAACTGTTTTTGTTCTACCAATAAACCCTGCGCGCTTGTAATATTGCGCTTTATAAATAATATTCCATCTTTTAAGATCTGGTAGAAAGTTGAAAATTCTTTTTTATGTCTACTTAAATATATATGTTTCGAGAGAGGGGCGGGGCCGGGAGCAGGGTGTGAAGGAATGGGCGATTCCTGCTGACCCTATTCATATTCATAATTTTTCAATTTTTTCAATCAATTCAACTCTAGTAACTATTTACAAAAAAAACATGGAATCAGTCATTATATAATCTTAATGGTTTGAGGGGAAGTTAATCTGCATGAATGTAGGAGTATTCTTTGGCTATATGCAAGCCAAGCTATTCTCCGTTCGGTGCCATAGTTTTGATCTCTGAAAATGTACGTCGCTTTGGAAAAGAATTAGATAGTATACACCTTGGTAGAATATTTCAATATCCCTAGAAATTTATTTCGCTTTTATCCGACCATCTATTGAGAAAGCTTAACCTCTGCAACTGGCATATGTCTAATAATAGTGACTGTCAAAATTGAGTTAAAGCCTCAAGGTGGTGGCTGAAACATTCAGTTAACTGCGGCAACAAAGATCAAATTTCAAGGCCATTGCGCTGCAACTGTTATTTGAAAAGAATTGCAATTAAGGAGCAATCAGTACAGAACGACTTCTAGCCCTCTAGTCCTCATTGTCCCCTATGCAATTCCTAAGTTCATGAACAAGAAGAATAATTTATTAACTTTGGTGGCTTACATAAATTCTTATGACTCAATTGGTTGCCAAACATCTGTTCCGCAAAGGGTAACAAAAGTTTTAAGAATCGTGATGACCGTTAACTGCTTTAAAACCCCTGGAAAAACACGCAAATATCATTCTTTAAGAGTAATCCAAAACAAATTAAACATACCGAAAATAAATAATTTTTTTTGAGAAATATTTAAAAGATTTAATTGTTAACTTTTTATTATAAATCAACTAGATTTGCATACACTACCAATCTTTGAAAAAATACTCACTATTAAATGCCCTACTTTCCGGAAGAGCAAATTTTTATATGAGAAAAACATTTAACCTTTGCTTCTTGAAAGTGTAAAGATTCTAGTTAAGAATGACTTTTCTCAACTTCATATTGAAAAATTCTTCTTAACAGATGTAAAACTTTTAAACGAAAGAGACCCTAAGCAAGTTAAATGCCAAAGATTTGTAAAAATTGGTATCTTTTATCAGAAGCATCATGATCTATTTACTTTTGCAGCAATATGGAGTAAAATTTAAACCTATTGTGAACTACATCAATTTATTTTCTAATGAAATATATCCTAGTGCCTTTAAGTAGCATGAATAATTTCAATTATTTAAGTAATAGCATATGTATTTTTTAAAACAATTATTTTCTTACAAGCACTTGAAGGAAATATTCATTTGATTTTACTCTGGGTCAAGAAACATGGAATTTTTTTGAGTATTCAAGTCAAAACTACCTAGCTACTATTAGGGATAGCTCATTCTTATAATTTTATTAATACTATAAAGGGAAACCGTGTGCGCTTATTTAAATTTTTTGCGTGGTAGCTCCACTTTACTGTAACATTAAAAATGGCTTAAAATTGATTAGTGAATGTATTTGAAGTTAGAATTTTTCCGTATTTCAGCAATTTCTTGAAGAACCGTACTGATTCACTAAAATGCCTATTGCTATTAAATTTCTACTTAAGAGACATAACTTCACAAATTTTATTGGAAAAGTCATTAGATACATTTAAGAAACTTAACCATCACCATAGATTTTATTACTGAGGCTTATTATTCACTGAAGTATCACTTAGTTTCTTTTCGTCATGCTTGAAAGTAAGCAGAGCGTAACAGACAGATAATCGACTCTATTTTAAATCTTTTGAACTATCAACGCTGAAATTCAAATTTGAATCTACAAAATAAAAACCCTTATTATGATAATTCATTAATTTTCCATAGAAATAATTCTATATATTAATCCAAATTGACTAAATTCTCTGATTCAAGACTTTGGTTGTTAATTCATGTTTGTAATAAAGAAAATCGTCACTTTTTTTTCTTCACTCATCTACGAGAAATTCTCGTCTTAGGAATTATTCTTTCGAGACATGTTGAAAGGGTAAATATGAAAATGTGAAATAAAGCATAGTTTGATTTTGACCCATTCGATAAAGATTTTTGTTACTCTGTTCACCAATCCCATACAACAGTTTATCAGATAAGAAGCATAAATTACTTATTGTAACAAGAAAAAGGATTGAATACTCGATGAGAAGTGGTGTTGAACGCTACTTACACACGAAATATTGTGAATTGTAAAAATAGTGGAGCTTAAATTGACTCACAAGCTGATGCTTATCATGAGTTCATCTTTTAGGAAATCAGTACATTTTGAAACCCATGAACTTTCAATCAATGAAATGCACAATTTATTTTCATTAGAGTTTACTGAATTGTAAATAATTATATATTTACAGACCTACTCTCATGCATCAGCCTAAATTTAAAGTGATAACCATTGGAATATAACCTTGAGTTCAAAATAATTATTTAAAAGATATAAGTGAATCATTTATACTTTATAATTAAAGCTTTGCCGTACTCCTGAGAAGAGAAAAATATTCATATCCTTAATTAAATTTGGTTAATAAGCTTGCGGATGTATGCTCAAATATACGTTCTTGAGCTTGCCTCAGACATTCTCAAAAGTTTAAAACCTTCCCTTATTTGCTGAGTAGTTTAATGTGTGTTTAGTGGTGACATATAATATTAGGTTGGCAACTAAGTCATTGTCGATTTCAAATAAGAAGGCAAACTCGGAATTTTTGTTTAAAAATATAACTTTATTCAATTAGATATTGGCCATTCTTGTCAATGACCTTTTTCCATTGTTCTGGTAGAGTAAAAATTCCCCGTTCGTAAAATGTCTGGTCTTTGCTATTAAAAAACTGAATTAGGTGTGATCCGACATCATCCGCGTTGTTACAAATTTTACCATTTAAAGAGTTTTGCATGGAACGAAACAAATGGTAATCCGAAGGCGCAAGGTCAGGGCTATATGGTGGGTGTGACAAAACATCCCAACCCAGTTCCAATAATTTTTGCCGAGTAACCAAAGATGTATGGGGCCTTGGGTTATCATGATGGAAAACAACACCCTTCCGAATTGATAATGCCGGCCGCTTATCTTCAATTGCATCCTTCAGTTTTTCGAGTTCTTCAACATACACATTTGAATTTATCGCTTGGTTCTGCGGCATGAGTTCAAAATACAAAATTTCTTTGTGATCCCACCAGACTGACAGCATAATCTTTTTTTGGTGAATCTCTGCTTTTGATACTGTTTGGGCTGGTTGATCTTGCTTCACCCATGATCTCTTGCGAGTAACATTGTTATAAACTATCCACTTTTTGTCGCCAGTAACTAGGTTCTTCAGAAATGGATCATTCTCATTGCGTTTCAGTAGCGAGTCACAGATGCTAATCCGTTGCGTCAAATGAATTTCCTTTAACTGGTGAGGGATCCATAAATCAAGTTTCTTGACATAACCAAGGGTTTTTCATTTTTTTTCAATACATGTATGCGACACATTGAGTTTCTCTGCAATATCTCGTGTTGTGCTGTGACGATTTGAATCGATAATGGCCTTGAAATGGGTTTCATCCACTTCGACTGGGCGGCCAGATCGTTGTGAATTTTTCAGTGAAAAATCACCGGAACGAAATCTTTCAAACCAATTTCGACACTGCCGTTCTTTTAAGGCTTCATCTCCATATACGGCACATAACTTCTTTTGTGCTTGCGATGCGTTCTTGCCTTTTCGGAAGTAATACAATAACATGTGTCGGAAGTGCACGTCCTGTTCTTTCATTTTTAAATTGGGATAAAAACAAAACTAAAGAACTAAACAAAAAAACTTTTTTACGAATGAACCCAGAAGCCCATACAGTAAGAAAAAAATATAGGTTAGATGCTCTGGCCACGTTAACAAAACAAAAGAAAGTATAGAGTGAATCTGTCAACGAAAACGGCAATGACTTAGTTGCCAACCCAATAGTTCCAAATAGTCTTTTAAACGCTTCATTACTCACGCCATGTCTAAAGGATTTAATTCTAAAATAACTTAATGATCTCTGGGTCAAAATCTACTTGTTCTGTGAGGTACCTAGGTTGGCTGGTGCTATTGGAGAGTTTATTTATTCATAACATATGGTGAAATCAGGTTAAAAAAACGTAAAAAATATTTTACCGGTGTATGAATGATAAGTTAGATTAATAAAATAATGAACATATTTCCCTATATACCGATGCCCCTAAAACGCCTTGCATATAAAATCAATACACCCCAGTCCTAAGCGTCAGTAATAAATATTTCCAGATATTTTCCTTTTTTCTTTCAATATAATTGTAGTCTCGTCTGGTTAAATCTAAAAAGGTAAACTAGGGGTTTTATTGGAAATATTTTCATAGCAAATTTCTTGAAAGTTGTCAAAGAAAAAATTGTCTAGCATTGGAGTTAGTATTGATGGATTTTCTTTTTATTAAAATGTCACTTAAGTTTTAATTCAACTCCATTCTTCATGAAATTTTTGATTTTTTTTAATAGTTTATTTAAGATACAAATCATTTTTATTATTTTTCCATAGGTCAATCTGGTCTTCATATCAGGTTCAAAAACTATACGTCTGTAGATGTTCATGGGCACGACGATCATCTTGGTTTAAAATTCTTGATAAATGTTCTGGCACCATTAAAATTTATTTTCGTCATTTTCTTTTAATTTATTACCTTTATAATTATCTCTTAATGACTTTTACTTATCTCATAATGATGAGCTGGCGCATGCGTCATAATGGGATATATTTTAACGGGTCACTGAAATCAGAGGCTAGTTCTGAGAGCCGAGTGCACTGATAACTATATACAAACGAATGGAAGCAACACAGCAAATTACGCACACTGGGCAACCTATACGCTTACGGTAAAAAGTCTATTAACTGGCAGTTGACTTCTAACTTCAAACTACCATGATCCCACTGTATGTCATATTCGACCACTTCCATAGTACTCACCTCACCGTTTATCTACCTTTTTCCACCTTGGTCTTTGAAACACTTCTGTCCCTCCCACTCTCGACTTTTTTTCACTTTGATGTTCCTTCCCTCTGAGAAGCCTGAAGTCAACTTAAGGACTAATGATAACCATTAAAACGTCTGCCATTTGATATAAATATATACTTTTGTAAATTCATAAATAGTAAATCAATTTTTGTTTGTCCCCTTTCTTGCCACTGGATTTGATAAACTAGTCAGTTGGGATAACATGAATATTACTTCAAGACAAATAAATTCCAGACAGAAGATGATCAAACACTAAATCAGAAGGAAGAGGTTATAAATGCCAATAAGCTTTATCTTTTCAGAAATCAATTTTTAAAGGAACTAATATTTAGAACATAATTGTGACAATAAATGTGTAAGCATTTGAAAATTGATCTACCACGAGTAAACCGAAGTGAAACCGAAGTAAAACGAAGATTGTATAATATGAAGACTGATTAGTCTGTCCGGGGTTTGGAATAATTTTAAAACAAAATTGAAACGCTAAGTTTATAAGCAGCAAAAGAAAGGAAGATTACACGCAGCGATAATTCTCTATTGGTAGCATTGGTGCTTGTATAGAGCAATGACAGCTATTCATCCATTCTAACGCTAAGCCAAATTCAAATTGATCGGCTGAATTCCACTTGTCATATTGACTCGAAGCAAGCTTGAAAAAAACTTGCTTAAGCAATACTTCATTCTATTTGATTTTATACAAGAATTACCTGAAAATTCATAATTCATTTGTAGCAAAATGTATAGGCTCATATGCTTAACAAAACAAACATTGAAGAAATTTTTCTGGATATCCTTAATGTAAGTTAAGCAGAGATTCCTTTACCACTATATTTATTGTGCTCTATTTATGCTTGTCTTGTTATTTTTTTTATTTTGGATAAAAACCTCTGCCATTTGAAATAAATAAATAAATAAATATTTTAATGTGATGTGTAGTCCAATGCCTCATACCGACTAATATTTCTTTTTTTCGAAAGGCAATCAGTCAGCAACTATGTATGTCATTAAATCATCCTAAAGGTCATGGGAAGTTAGTCTTCCATGATTTCCTATTACCTTCAGGCTTACAGTCATTTAGTTAAGCTTCTTATTTCCTTGACAGGTTGTGCAAATTGCTAGGTTAAATATTTTGCCTTTAAAAAGGTTCTAAAGTGATTTTTAAAGTACATGTGTTTCCTCATCACTTAATGCGTTTTACTTAACACAACTTACCAGGTATGCCTTTATTTCTTTATTTCTTTTGTTTTTATTTAGTACGTGTATTACCGAAAAGTGCCCGAATTGCTTTTTCGGCAACATATTATCATGCTAAAATTTTATACAAAGAGAGTGAGCTTAGTTAGTAACTTATTCAAACTTTCCCCAACAACTAAGAAGACGTTGAGCTGGACATCATAATTTCTCTGTTATTCTTGCTATTATGATAGTCAGGAAAGAAGATCTGTGTAATGGACTATTAACGAAGTTACCTTTGCATCATACCACCTTAAATTTTGCATGATTTGGAGGGTATGTATGATTTCCGTGTGCATAAATGCAGCACAAAATTAATTTAATAAAACACAAACTAATTATTTTGGTTGCCATTTTGTTTATAATCAAATATTTAAATCAATTAATAGTTTGTGAAATTTTAAAGTATGGTTTATAACTGGAACAATTTATTGGCCGATCACAATAAGCTTTTATATAAGTTTAAAAGTGTAAATATACAAGTGGTTTAATTGCACAAGTCGTTAATAAACATAACATTAGTATCTTATATGAATATTTTAAGTCCTATTTTTCCAAAGAGCAGCATCAAATAACGGAGGCATAGGGATAGGAAAAAGCTATCGAAATTTTAAATGGTATTATCTTAAGCCCTAATATGGATATTCGAAGTTGGTGTGCTGGGTTAGGGTGACAAATTGCCGTCACGTATCAGCACGCACGAAGAGTTGAATCGGATGGACCTTTTTAAAAATATATGCCCAGTAGCAATAAAAAAACAATTATTATAAGAATCAGTTCCTGCTTCTTGCCTCTTTAAATTAAACATTTGTTCGTTCCGAACGCTCATTGAGTTATCTGGTCATAGCATCGGTAACATTTTATCCAGTAGTGTATTATTTGCTAAACCATTATTCGATACACTTTAATCATCTGATTTTCTTAATTGGTCGAGAATTGACTTTGTTGACTAAAAAATACAACAATTTCAAAAATGTGTGTCTTCTTATCAATTGCCCACCTCTTTATTTATATCCAACCAAACTCTCAATAATGATGCCTACGTAAGGTAGCTGTGTATCATAATCTTTCAAAGAACACTTTTCTTGATTTTTTCGCCTGGGAATTTGTAATTTTCCTACCTTTATGCCTTAATTTGTTTTATAATAAAAGATATATATTATTAAGAGTGTAATATTGTAACCTAATTTAAAAATATTAGTGCGGAATATAGGGAACATTATTATGCTTGCACTAATAATATTAATATATTGATAATTTTGTCTTTATCTATCTATTGTTGAGTTTCGTATGGTAAGATTAGTTTACTGAATGTGTTCAGAATATCCATATACAGACAACAAATAGAAGCATTGAGTGATGTAAATCTTAATAGGGTAATATTTTTTTAACATAGTCAAATAAATCCCGGAGTATTACTTGAACTCTTCACAATTACGTCTAAATCCATTTAACTATTCAATAGTCTTTTAAATAAATAATGGTGTCAGAAATCCAACAAAAAGGATTTGGTTACTGTAGAACACTAGTTGTTTATAAACATCCCTAACATCTGCTGTATTCCACCTTTAGGAATGGAAATATACATTTTTTAAAAAAAAAGTAAAAAAATGCCAGTTAAATTCATGTTTTTTCGTTGATGCGGCAATGTTATTGTTTGTTAAATGCTATAATTGTTTTCTCAAAGTAAGGAGTTTATGGTCTCAAATTTTGGTCGATATTTCTATTAGTCAAAATCTTTTCAGTCGTAAAAGCTTAAAACTAAATACTCTGTCTCTTGTAATCGAAATGGGTCTTAACAACTTACCACAAAATACAATGTAATTGCAGGAAAAATGTCGCTAAATTAATAAAATATCTCCCTCTAGAAAAGCGCGACATCTATCTTAAAAATAAAATTATTGCAACATGGTAGAAACTAGTTGATACCAAGGGGACCCATATAAATGCTTAATGGAGGTAGTTATAGGTTAAGGTGTGTATAAAAAGAAGAACACAGTCTGCAAATCGGTCAATTTTTAATTCCAAAAGCTAATGTACCAGACTTAAATTTTGTTGAAATTTATGTGCTTTAATTATTGACGAGCACTTTATTATCCACTAAACAGACTAGTTTTCATTAAGTGACTTTCTTATCGGTGAACCTCACTGATGACGTCGATAATTCAATAAGGGTGTGTGGAAAGGGCTTTATTTTTTCAACCTGGGGCGTTTTCAATTGTACTGCACTTGAGCTCTTTCATTCAGTGCTGTTTAAATCGCTTTTATTACGTAGGCTGAGTACAAAGTTTGGGAATTTGAATTTCGATTCGTCGTTAAGTGTTAGGTCTGCTTTAATTTAGATGTCCATTAAGTAAGGATATAATCCCTGTACAACGACAATTTAAAAATGAGCTATTTAAATAACCGTTTTCCTATAGTGTCTTTGACAAAGTTTTTTTGCTTTTTAAAGTGCAATTCTTACTTTGGGTCATAATATCAGACGTACTCGCTCAACTTCATATGTGATATTAACGATCTGCGAAAGAGGAATTTCCCAAATATTCCAAAAGGATTATTTTCATCTTCATTCACCTGATGCGGCAAAATAAACAGCGCAACTATTTATATCTTTGTATAAAATATTCTATCATGATAATAACGGTGGACATATGGTCTCAAGGTTAACAATTATAAAGAATATCAAACCAGTCGGACACTGCTCTTGCAAAATAAATTACTAAGACGTCGCCTGAAATAAATAAAAAAACAATTTTACTCTTATTTTTATTATTAGGCTTTTCTATAAAAGCAGGCACAGTAATGCATCTTTTGCATTGGAAAATGGCGTGCTGGAATTTAACGCAATCCATCATTTTATAACAGTATACTACATATGATTGATGTCAAAATAGCAAAACCCAAAATTTTTATTATTTCAAATTTTATTCATCTTGAAGCGAATATGAGTACTGGGATTAAAAGCCGTAAGTAAGTAACCAACCTCTACCGATGATTTCAAATGCACTTCTTCATAAACGCATCCCACTCGCAAACTCAAAACCCAAGATAAATCCAAGCATTTAATATAAGCTATGTCAAATTCAAAATCCACATCCCTTATCAAAGAATTCACAGCACGTCTTCTGGTCCTTTTCTCTTTTTTTATATGCAATAACTGAATGAATATACCTTGCTTTGAGATAAATATTTCTATTTGACTAGGACCAGTTAGACTTCATTGTTGTATAAGAAATATAATACCTAAAATTCAAGATTTTCATTGGAGATAAGTAGAATTCCTTCTCTAAAATATTAAAAGATTTTCCACCTTTTTCTCTTCAAATGATCATTTTTGACTTAATGAGAGAATATTTTTGTTAGATGCTAACGAAAAGATAAAATTTTACTTATTATTTAATATTGAAGTCATTAGAGATATATTAGTTTCTTAATGCTCATTCCCGTGTTTCCTTACTAGTTTTAACGATAACATTGCAACAATTCAATCTTGTAGTGTTTGGTCATTTATTAGCCATTGTTTGAACAAATTTTTATAGTAATTGAAACTCGATCGATAATTCTCCGATATAAATAACAATTTAAATGTAATAAATTTAGTCGATTATTATTCAGGACCTGCAAGCCAACTGTACTTCGCTTTAAATGAGTGCATTTACTAATTTAATTCTACTGATATATTTTTATATATTAACTTAATCCTTCTATGTAAGTAAATAAGTTATTTTGCAGACAATTATTAGTGATTGCTTATCGAAAAAAATGGGAATGCCTTTTTCCATTTTATTCGAACATTAAAAAATCCACCCAAAACTAATTGAACTAACAACAGCGATTTGTGTGTGCAAGTCATGGTTTACTAGAGCAACAATCCGCCTCATTTATCAGCCTTGTTTTTTAATGCTGGTCCCATAGTTGTCTGATTTTGCTACGATATATAAGAGCAATATTGCACTGTCAGTTTGTTCATGGTATGTACAATTTGACCGTAAATTATAGAACTACAGAAGCGATCATAGTTTCCACTCCAATGCATCATGCGCTAGCTTTCTTTTGTTAAATTTAAGTTAGCTTTTCTCACAGGCTTAAAAAGATATAATAAAAGAATATTGAATTTCTGAAAACTATTAACATGAATTTTTTAAATGTGTTTCAATCATGCTTGCCCTTTTTTGTAATTATAAATCGGCTTATCCAGAAAAATGATTTAAGCGACTTGGCATAAAATGAAGTAACGAAGTAATGAAGTATTCAAATTTTGTAATAAGGTTAAAAGCTTTCACCTAAATTAAGGAAAAGTTAAAGTGGTTGAGCCATTAAAATCTCAATCCCGTTTTATTCTACAAAATTATAAATAAATCTATCTTGTTTGCATTATGTGAACATCATCATCAGTTATATATGAAAGTTTGTATAATCTTGAAGGGTAAATATTAGCACGAACCTTACAATGACTAGATAAATATCAAAAAAATTTCCCAATTATATATTTCGATTGGAAGTATACGCCAAAACTCAAAATGTCTCACTATGATATTTTTTTAAAATTAATAAAAGTGAAATATATTTTTCAAAAATTCAAAATTGTGTTGTAATGGCTTATTATCAATATATTTTGGGATAAAAACACTGAAATAATTTTATAACATATTAAATAAGGAGTAGAGAGAATATTCGGAAAAAATAGATATAAATTTTGTTATATAGGTGCTTGAGTTAACTCCGGGGTGGTAAAAGACGTCGTCCAAACGTGCAAGATTGGGCGTTGGGCTCAAATATGCATATATTAGAAGGACGTGTTGAAACACCAGGCAAATTCCAAATTTATCTTGAAATAAAATTAATATTAATGGAAGTCCGATCCCAAAAATGGTTAATTAAGATAATAGAGCCATTGAGATTGAAATATGAATGGAGAAATTGGAATGAAGTAAATAGAAAAGGACGTATCAAATCTCTTGTATAGCGATAGTGATCTCAAAACAAATACTCCATTTAAAGGGTAAAATATGCAGTTTGCGAAAAAAAGAAAAAAATGCCCTGGTATTACATACATCGCCTCATTTGAAAGTCTTTATTTGTTTTTTTAAACAAAATATGATTTGGATTGGTTTGGCTGCGTTAGAGAGTTGGGTTATCTAGAAGGCGCACATTGAATTTTCCTATAAACTCAGTATTTCCAATTTTCATTACATATTAGATTGCATGTGAACATATTGTAGAAGGAATTCTTTTTAACATATAAAGATGTGGCATAACTCGCAGCTTTCAATAATGGGGTTAAACTATTTGAGTTTCCCATATGCTTGAATTAGCCAAACCAAGTTTTCTGCATGGTCATATTATTTAGTTTTGTGAATGTCGTATTTGTAGAAAATTGTTCAGATTTGTAAATAACTAGTTAAAAAATTTAGGTTTTGAGTAATTTAAAAAGGATTAATTAACTGCACCTCTTTATCCTGAAATTGATATAAAATACTCATGTGTGCTGTAGCCTAATGGCTAACTGCGAAACATCATAACTCCAAATTAAGACTCTGTTGTCATTTCAATTCAAATTCAAGTCATCATTTTGGAGCGAAAGTTAGGTGATTGACAATTTCTGAATGCGGTTACATAGTTAATAATTCATAAGGTCTTATGAAGACACTAGCGGATGATTGCTTTTGGTTTCAAAATTTTTTTAGAAATATGGAACTGACAGATTTTTGAGTTCAACATTATATTATTTTCGACTACTTGAAATGGGGTTACTTTAGTAAACGTCTTCGGGAGACAGCAGTATCCGAAGATTGAACAGAATTTTTAATAATAATAATACTATCAGTATATTATTGCATAATAATGTTATTAATATTAAGTACAAATACTTGTCAATTAATCCAAATATCCAATAATATATATATAATATATCTAAATTTAATAAAAAGAACTACATTATTCTCAGGTATACTTTTGCTTATAGTCTTAAGTCGTAAACAGGTAGACGATAAATTTGCAAATAAGTTAGAAGATTATTTGATAAAATGCTGTAATTCCCCCATTACGAAAAGCTTCTCTCACTTCTCAATACTGCACTCGTACCTATTTGAGTACGATTCAATGACTGACTTTACAAGAATGGTAAAAAATACGCCATTAATTAAGTTGAAACATCGTCATCATCCCCTCCTTATATCGTCTCACTTGACTAGTAATGAAATAAGCCCAGGATTGTTAACCAAAATCGTAGGAATTATATGTTATCTTTACTGTTTATATCAGAAATAAGCATAGAGGGCAAAAGATTTTGCTCATCAAAGAAATTAAATACATTTACGACTATGGTCATGGCCATGGCTTATGAACATAGATCGCAAATGAAAATCTCCTAGAACATAATTATTTTCCAACCGTCATGAATTGAGGAAATAAATTTTGATTTAAAGTCAACTACGATTTTACTTTGTACTCCATTGTTATAATATTAGAAAAAGGAAAAAATTTAAAGCTGCGAAACGCTCTTCATGCAAATGCTTTTTGTAGAGTCACGGCATTTTATTTCGTTAAAGTTCTTTGGAAGTTGGGGGTGGCAATTGGGTTTCAGAATTGCAGCAGAATAAGTGCATTGAAACAGCTATCGAACATCCATTTCACCAACTTTATCGAACAGAAAAACATATAAATTTCTTAACAAAAAAACTAAATTGTGATTTAAATAGAAATTATTATCGATCTTATTTTTAATTTATTAATTAACTCCAAAAATTAGACAAATTCCTCTAAACGCAATAATTAAATGAAAGTGGATAAGCTTTCTCAATTTGATAAAAATGCCACAGCGTGACAACCGCGTGATTTAATACCAATATTAATAATGTTTTATTAATGCCAATCTTTTCGTAGATCAAATTGACATTCAATTTATTTTGTACTTACATTTTGGTGATATTTAACCAAAGGTAGCCAACACCTCAAATGGAAACATTTTAAAGCAAAAATTATTACCATGCATTTCGGAGCAGGTTTAAGCTGAGTTCACTCGCTGCCATTTAACACGAAAGCGGTGAAATCGTCATTTCTTGAAACATCGACTGATTTTTTTTCTGCTTAGGTCATATGATTCCTTCAATCAATCTTACACTGCCACTTCTTTTGAGGAAAAGTTTTGCTAACTTCAAAATGACTTGCACCAATGGACTCAAGAGAGATAGTTTGCTAAATACTATTTTTAAAACAATGAATGATTGACTGAAATAATTTTAAGGATTTCAAGATCAAAATTTCGACAAAATTTTAGAAATAAGTTAAATGAAATCAATAAATATATTGGAACTAAAAAATCTTCATTAAAGTTGAACTTAAATGGCGTGCGATATTTTTTTTGGCTAATGCGGGTTCGAATAAAATATTTTTAACAAGATTAAGTTATTTATATTAAATATATGCTTCAAAAAATATATATGTATATAAATATGCTTTGAGAAAGAGAAATACTAAAATATGGTATTTTAACATTTGGATTCGCCCAATACGTTAATATGGAGTATGGAGGAAATTTTGATTTAGGGTTAAACAATGAAAAGGTCAACTACACGTCAGAAAATTGGGTATAATAGCCAAGACACGACCCCAATATTTGATTGCACTTATGTTCATTTACGTGGCTATTTATACGATATGATTATCTACGCAAAAGAATCGAGGAGTAGGTGCTTAAATATCAAAACTAACACAGCACAATTTGGGAAGTCAACCCATATCGAGTAAGTTGACATGCGATCATGACTTGTATCTCTTCTCTAATAGCAGCGATTACACTAAAGTCAAACTAACTTCCGTTCTTTGCTATTGACATGATTTAGGGGAAACGGACATAAAAATGCAGAAATAATAATAATTTTTTACCAAGTATTCATCGATATTAGGCCATAACTGGGCTATTGAAAAAAATTTTAAAATGAATATTTCGCGAAAAAATTATTATGATTTGCTTGAAGGCGTTAAATAATGCTTGTTGGTCAATGAATTTCAATGCGTTTCCTAAGGTCAAATAAAATCTGATTAATGTCAGGTTTAATTTAATTAAGCACTGCCTATTCATTATGTTACAATTATGTCATTAATGACTATTATTAAAAATTTCCTCCCATTGCTCCGATTCGCTGGTCATAAATCGTTCCATTAAAGAATCTGAAGAAAATGAAGAAAAAGACACCGCTTTTTCAGTATCCATCTCAATACTCGAATTTACTCATTCCAAGGTAGCGGTTTGAATGCTTCTTTAAATTCTCAATTTTGAAAACAAATTAAACTCTAAGCACATCACTGCTGCGTCATCAAATTCAAACTATTTCTGCACTACTTTTTTCGTTCCAACTAAACAATCAGTGTAATATGATATTTTCAACACTCAAATTAACGTCAGATTCATCGTTGTCAATCGCTTAGTCGCGAATATTTTCACATTGTATAGGGAAAACAAGGTGTGCCATGAAATTTAGAAATTGTTTATATAGCTTCGAAGAGAATGGGTTTAAAATAAACTGACAACATGTCAAAACGTTGATTGACTACAACTTATTGTTATTAACTTCAGTCCAAAAAATTCACCTCAGTATTAATCTCTTTCTTCACCGTTGTAAATGTTAGCATTAGTTAATGATATGAGATTCATTTTCTATCGACTCAACAAAATGTCCAGTATTTCGGTACAAGGAAACATTATCGATGAGCGTCTATATTAGAAAGCCTCAAGTCGAGGAAGACGAGACTGCGTTACATTTTCATAAGTTAAAGAATAAGTGGGCTTTGGAATGTGATATTTATACGAAGAATGGGAAAATGGACTGTCATTTTGCCGTTGCACTAAATATTTACCATCACCTAAAAGGCAATTTCGATGTACATGTTTGGACATTGGATTCATCTGGAACCTTTTCCGAAGTTTAATAAAGCGCCTAGACTGGCCTTTGGTACTTTGATTACACTTAGGTGACGAAACGTTAAGGCTCGAAGGCAAATGGAGGTCACATACGTCCAGGTTAATCACCGTTAGACCTGGTTTTGATTTTCATAATACTAATGTAAATGACGTTCACAACAGCTCACTCTGGCGATGGCACTGGCAACCGCATAGATCGGAAAATCGTTTTTAAGAATAGTGAACCAGTCTGAGTCCTTTCTTTATAAGGACTTTATAGAAGTGCGGTCTGATAAAGCTGAACGTGACGTTGCTTAGCATTTAGGCTGCGAAAGCCGACGATCCCTTTAACACTTTTCTATTCTTCAGGCAATGAAGATTTGCCACTACCTTCTCTCATTAAGTGCCTCTTCAAGTAATGATGGTGCCGATTGTAAGGAAACTGTGAGTTTTAATAAGTGGCCACTTCGAATAAGATTTCGCCAGGATAATGCAGGAGATTTTATGGGTGGATCTAGCCAAAGTGAAAACATCCGACCTTGAGTTTGAAGCGCATGATACAGCATACAATTTTTTCCTTAGTTTTGACTGAAATGCTTGCAAACTTGCCTTAAAGCATCTCTTTATGACCAAAATACGGATACGCTAAATTCGTTTCATTGCTCCTTAAGGAAAGATTTGCATATAAATTTTATTGAATCGCTAATAGCCATGCTGATATAAATATCAAAAGTTGTCGTGGAAAATTTATGTTGTCGGGATTTGAGGAAGTAATCTCGAAATAGGCAACGACATTTAGACGTAATTTAATTTGTGGGTAAGGGTTCATTCATTATTTTGGCGAATAAATTGTTTCTCTTTAGTAGTTAACCAAAATCATTTCCAGTGTCAATTCTTAAATGCCATTTTATGTGCATAAGTAAGTATAAACTGCTACCCTATTGACTAATTATGTCTCTCATTGTGGAAAAAGACGAGCGTTGAGCGATAAAATAAGTCGGTAATGTTGCTCAAGAAGCAAGCAAGCTTTGATGGTTTAAAGCCTTCCATTTACTTGACCATGAAAGTACTGCCCAGTGTCATTTTCATTTGATTAATATTACCCATTTCGTTCGACTATCAAATTATGACAGTAACTGGGTGCAAACTGCCTTCCTAATGTGTTCGGTTTCGCAACTGTCAATGTTATATACTGGTCTGTATGACACAGAACGGGCCTATTGTCTTTTATTTCTTGTTTCAGACATATTTATCATATCCCTCTTGTAGTTACACAATCTTTGCTCATTAAAATTTGACCTTCATCTCTTCAGTCAACTGAAAAAAATAAATTTCAGACTTGGAGATTTCTTAGCCAGATATAGTCAGTTTCTGCAGTTTGATTGTATCAATAAGAACTTCAAATTAAAAAAAACATTTCTTTCATTAGACAATTTTCTTTTTAATCGCATATATCTGTGCCAAAACTTTCACTTGCTGTACTGATTGAGCTTTGAAAAAGTGCATTATCGCTTAGTTTATTTTTAAGTTGAAATTCCTACGTTCAATTTTCCAAGAAAAAGAACTCATGTTGAAATAAATATATTTCTGTGAATTAAATGGGTAGATTGATCGCAACAGATAGAACAATTTCTAAATACTTGTTTTTTTCTATTTTCAAATAATATCAGTGAATAGCATAGAAAAGTCCATTTATTAAGGGAAAGAGTGTGTGTTATGCGCTATGACCAAGAGGAGATGGGGTGGCGGGGGGTGGGAAGGTGGTTGTAACTACATAAATTTTTAAATTTTGCGGAGTTTAGTTACCCGTCCAGCTAAAGCACCCATTTAAAGGTTCATGGGTAAATGGGCCGTAAGGATATATTATTGGATAGTAATAAATGTCCCATCGTTTTGACAGTTTTTTCCCATTTATTTCCAAGATGGTGTTTTAAAGGTTTGGCGCCATACAAACGCGCAAAATAAACTAATATCATTGAGAAATCGTTACAATCTTGTTATACTTACGGTTGTCCCTACCTTTTCCAGACGGGTTGGGTTTTATTATCAAGACCGGTCAAACTATTCCTGATTCACATTTTTTTCAACTCAAAGCCAAGTAAAAATTTAACGGATACACCCGTTGCCATGCAGTGTTTTGCTCTCTATCACTTTTTGAAACCTTCTTTTAGCAATTTTGGTTAAATACCATAAGATGTAATTTGAAAAAGCAAACCATATGAAAATAGAAAATATTTTTTTATTATAGAAGCAAAAAAAGTGCCGCCGTAGATGCAGTCTCGTTTTTTTCCCCCCATATTATCCTTCGCTTTTTATTAAAAGGGAAAAGTTACTTTGAGGCCATTTTTGACCATTTTTATTTGGCCCTAGAATTGAGAATACCATTTACAAACGTTTTGAAACTACTCACTTTATCTATGAAATCACAAAGCACAGATAAAGTGCATAGTCATTTGACAAGAGATGATGTCCTTTATTTAATTTCATTCGCCTTAGTAGCTGTAAAATTTGACCAATTAATTCTGTACATTTGGCGAGAATTCATTTTGCATTTGCGGTGACTCAATAACTATCTGGATTTTTAGGGTTTCAAAAAATATTTCGTGTGGGGCCACCTTTGCCGGAGTTGGGATTAGAGAAAAGACACGAGAATGGTACTCTTAAACTGTTAAAATATCACCTTATAGACGACCTTGTTTCAAGTAAATGTTTAAAGTAAGTTACTAAACTTAATCCTATTGTATATTTATGAATTTAAAATTATTCTTTTAAAAATCTAAAATATATCATTTCCCAGGTCATTGGTGCCCTATTGAAAGAAATATGTTAATTAAATAACATTTTGAATTCATTTGAAATCTCCTCTGAGGGTAATTTACTTCTAACTTTTCAAATTTATAGGATAACAAATATGGCACGCAAATACGGTAGCGTTTACTCTCTGGCATTATGTGTTTTTTTTGATTAAATCTTTCCAATAACCCCGTGGATGTCTACGCATGTCAGAGCTAAAACGCTCCTCAGATTCATTACTAAAGATTTCCTGTTGTTTAAGTAAGTCTTTCATCTTAATACTTTCACTCAACTACAGCATCGATTAGGTCACATGTTACTTTTTTAACTGGGATGGATAAAACGTCGTGCGAGGTGTATTGCAATGATTTTACCCTGTGCCGAAGGAAAAAATAGGATCAAATTACATTTAAAGCGCAAAAGGATATCCGAATCGTTTCTCTTACCATTTGAATGTCATGCACAATCTATCTATCAGGCATATTTTGAATCCAATATTTTTAAAGTTAGCTAGGTGATTGAAAGGCATCAGGTGCCTCAACTTAAAAATTAGAAATTTTTTAATACCATTAATTTTAAATGGTTTGCCTTTCAAGATCTGTTTACCCACGTGGAATGAAAAATTTTCCATATAATTTACAAAACATTATCTAATAAGTAGCAAGAATACAATGTAAAACCTGTTCATTTCTCATATTTTTAATAGGAGAGGGAATACTTGCATTAATAATCTGTTCAAATGTCGCAATCAATTTTTTAATCAAGATTAAAAAGAATATAAAGGCAGAAAAGAAAGTTCTATAAAAAATTAACACCCATACCGCTATTTCAACACTTGCGTAAAAGGTTCAAGTGCCCAAAGTCACGACATTTTCTTTGATCAGATATATAATTTTTTCGGAAACAAAGATTATTTAAGTCAACTTAAATATTTATTTTTCAATTGATAATATTCATCATGCCAGATCTAAATATCTAACATAATCAGCATCAGGAGCAATTACGCCAATCCACATTCATTTGACAAGTGAAACATTTATTCGTCACTTATTATGGCAAATTTTAGTTAAGTAAGCCAAATATGAGATATTAAATGTGGTACGTATTCAATTAGAAATCAAGTCATATTAACATTCCCTGGTGAATTTGTTCTGAATTCCACTATTTTAGCCCTCTTAATGTGATGTATTACTAATTAATCAGTGACTGATAGAGTCGAATTTAAATTCTTAAATTTTCTGTCGTTTATAAAACAAATAAGCTCAAAAGTTGGATTTTTTAATGTTTTAAGTTTAAAAAAAGAACAAAAGACTAAGACTCCGAAGTTCTATTCTTTCAAAATCAGTGGGAATTGCTTGTCATACTGTGATGTGGACAAATAAATTCCTCTTTTATCGGCTTTTTGTTATATACTTTCAAGTAATTTTCACCTAACTCGGCTAAAGAAACCTAGGTAATAAGGCTCTTCATTATTGCCTAATCTCTCTGATTTATTCCTTAACGTTCATTCTTCTAGATGATAGAAAATATTGGTTTTATGATGAAAGCTGCTAAAAGAAATTCAATCATTTCTAAACCAATGGTTAAAAGTTGTAAGCAATATATCTTACAAAGATGTGACGAAAATATGGAGAAATTTCAGGACATTCGTTGGCCTCTGATAGATTGAAATCAAGGAGAGCATCTTGAAGGCTTGTAAAGTCAACCTTGCCCATCTCTATTCATTCTTTGTTCTTTAATTGAAGTGTCACTCACAGCACAAACATCATGTAATATAATGAGAGAAATATTTTCATTTAGTGTTCATAACGTGCCGTTTCCCACTTATTTTAAACTTATGGTATTGTCAAACGTATCGTCGCTTTTATGTCATGCATAAATAAGTAAATGAGTAATTGTTCTATCACTTAGATTTCTTCAATCATAAACCTGCTTGCTTTAAAAGCATGAATGCTTTCAGAGCTCTATAAAGTACGTAGTTGGCAATCAGGCTATTTTATAAAACATATGATTTGCAGACATTTAATAGCATTCGAATTTGCGCATATTTACCCATTTTCACCTTGCTCGCAACGTTGCTAAAATACCTAAACTGCGTAATGCCCTATTTGTTATAGGAATGAAAGATTTCTTTAGTTTAGTTTAATAATGAAAAGATTAAAATATTTCTAGACTTAGAAATAGTCCAATAACTAAAGACAACTGCCAATCCGGTTTTACTTCCCCCCCAAAACATTATTATCCGACATTGCTTATCATTTTTCACTTGATTTATTTGCAAAGAAAAATGCAAAAAAAAAATTACAACAAAATTTTCTCAAAAACATAGTATTTCGTTGAATCGATGAACTGAATTGTTTTTTCCGGCTACAACAAGTATCAATCACAGGTAATAGTGAGTGAAATAGGCAGAAAATGATTAAAAGATACATCTGTAGAAAATAAGTTTTACTTCGTCTGGAAGTTTCTATTTTTGGCAAAAAATTATGTCCAAATAAATAAATAAGAAATTCAAATGGAAGAATGATTTTAACTTTGATTTTTTCAACCACCCAGTAAAACATTTCATTAAAGTAAAACATTTTAACTCAATGGGTTTCGAACAAAGCTGTTTGCAATTGATGATTATTTTAACAGATTAAAAATCACCAGAAGTTATGGAAAATTATGCCTCTAAAATTAAAGTAAATCAGAAAAGTTACTCCGTTTTAAACAAAGTTGCTTATTCTAATTACAGTCAAGTCCTCAAGCTAACAATAAAAGTTGAGTAACTCAATTTTAAAAAAATAGCAAAAAATTAATCAAAATACGATTAATTTAATTTTTGGGCAAATTCGCTTTAAACTAATATTAATACTAAGCCTTTTTTGGCAACCTAGACTAGCTAACAAAAGGCATTATTGGTGAAATATATGATTATATTAGGTAACTGAGATATGAAAAATTCATTCATTTGAGAGCCAAGAACTCTGCCACTATCAATTGGAGGTGAAAGTATTAGTGAAGCAGACATGGTTGAAAATTCGAGTTGACCTGGCATTCAAATTAACTTAAATGATTTAGATCAATGCGTTCTCCTTATTTCAGAATTATATGTTGATATTTAAAACAAGTTGTTTCATTTAAAATGTCATTATGAATAATTTTGCAAACAATAAGAAAATTAAGAACACTTTTGTATTAAAATAAATGAAATATTTAGTAAAGATTTCATTGTTGGGTAAAAAATCATAATTTTTTCTTTATTTCATTTAGTGTAACAATCGCAATTTGACCAGCAAACTTCTTTATTATTGAGATACTCTTTCAAAAATGAACAATGAGTTTTCAATTGCTACAAAGTATAATCGGAATTCACTTTATTTTAATAAATAGGCTGGGTGGTAAATTTTGAGGTTTATTAAAAACTCAAAATCATGTAAAAGAAATAATTTCAATGGAAGTGAATTCATTTCTCTCTCTATTTGTTTATTTTTACATGGAAGCACTAGCAGATAGAAAAGTACTCGATACAAAGACAAATCCTTTTAAGTTGAAAATTTTTTCAACGATTTTTGTTTTGAAATCCCAAAGATGAATCCTATTCCACATATTTATATTTAAATAAAAATTGAAATATGAGAACGGAATTAAAAACATTTTTGAATTTAGCTTCTACTTCTGATATGCAAAAAATAAAGTAATATGATATTCATAAGTTTAGATGAAGTTAAAATTTCTAAAATTTAATTGAAGCGTTTCCGGTTATGTCATAACTGAGGATCCATTTTAATTGGCTTTTTTTAATTAATATGTCAATATTGCCAACAAAAATTTACAAGCAGATATTGACTCACACAGTCATTGTAAAGTCGAACTGAAGTTACCTAAATAGTAAGCAGTTTCGAAGTATCAAATATTTTGTTTTACAGCGACTCTTCAATTCTTCTTTTTGGATTATTAGCATGTGTTTTATCTCTTAAAATAAACGAAA
>UZAE01012217.1:0-12553 GCA_900617975.1 Rodentolepis nana
GGGGTGTGCGATAGACTTACCTCCACTCGGTGCACCCTGGGCAACGTATACTCATACGGCAAAAAAGTCTATTAACTGGCAGTTGACTTCTCACTTCAAACTACCATCACCTCACTGTATGTTATATTCAACTACTTTCATTGTACTCATCCCACCTTTTTGCATTTTGAAACGCTCTTCTATTCCCACCCCCTTCTTGACTTTTTTCGCTTTGATGTGAAGGCTGAAGTCAACTAAAGGGCTAATGATAACTATCAAAACGCCTGCCATTTGATATAAATAAATAAATATTGCGGATAAAGTGTACACGTAGGGAGCTTAATCATGATCAGGATGGCTGATTAGGTTAAACAGAGGTTACTGATTGGCCCCTGTTTGTACGATCGCTGAACACAGGGTTGTACGGCCGCACCTCCCAATCCTGGCGTGAAGGCATGTGATGACGCAGTAAGCGATAACGTGTCCCACAAACTCAACACAATCAGAATTGCATAGTGTAAATTTTGTTTGTTTTACATATGACTCAATAAGCATTTTGTGACTCATGCACATTTTCCCTTATTGGATTATGTGCGTACACATTCACACCATGTGATTTTTACTGTAATAGTAGATACGAATTATCAAAACAGAAGAACGAATTAAGATTTTCTGTTCAGGCTTCAACTGGCAGAAGTGTTACAAAGGACCCCTGTTAATTGTTTAAATTTCGGTCCGTGGTTTAGGAAATCATAAAAAAATTCGTTGCAATGACATTGCCATGGTTACTTTGATGTTAGCGACAAGAATGCATGAATTTTCAGGCTCAACTTTGTCGTAAGCCACCAATTTAGTCTTCTCTATCCTCTAACAAGTCTTTGATAAGTGCTTTCAATTGCGGTAGAAACAAAAGTGGGTATTATTAAATTCGTTTGTGTTAACTTATGAAAGGGTAGAAGTATACTCGTTAAGAATAAAACTGTTATTCTTTTTTCAACTAAATATGCACATATTTTTTGGGGTTTTCAGGTAGCAATAATGTTCCTTACATTTTCAGTGAAATCGCAAATATATCAACAGATGAAGTAATAAAGCAACTCTATCAATCTAATGGACGTATCGAGTCTCTCGTTTAAACAGGGATTCACATACAAATAGGAAGGGAATTAGCCATTTTAGGCTGGCTTTGTCTTAAGGGCGTATTCTGGCCTAAAAAAAACTTTTCGAATTTTGTTTTTCGCATATTTTCATAGTTTAACTATTCAAGAATATACCTACGAGAGGGTTTTCCTAAATTCAAATTAGTTTCGGAGATATACGTATTTTGTTGAGCAGGCATTCAAACCGGTTGGGCTGCAAATACTCGAACAAAAGACATAATGGCTTCTGCGACTATCTGAATTTATATTTCTTAGTTAGCCATTTTGTTCCGTTATATCTATCTATCTATATACATTTTTGTATATATGAAGTGCATGCATTTGCTATCAGACGAGACAGCACTCGGATTGACCGCTCCGAGATACGAGCCTAAAGCCCATCAAAGGAGACCAGAACTGCTCGAATAGAAAACTGAGACGCCAAAAATAGTTTTTCAAAGTCAAGAAAGGTCCGATGTATGCAACAGAAATAGCAGTTTGAATAAATGCAATTAAAATATATAATTCTATGACTTAGACTACAAAATATTTTACTTGAAAGTTTAAACGCCTGTTTCTCAAAACTGTTTTGTCGAATCTGATACCCACAATTTCTCAGATTCTACCGAACCGATTTACTTGAAATTTTAAGAGAGTCTTCTTTAAAAAATTGGCTGTGTCCGGAACTACGGCCATCTAAAAATTTTAATTTTTACATTTTTTAAATAATTGAAGAATGTTCAAAAAAGAGGTGCAAAATTTTTTTTTTAGACAGTCGCCATTTCGCAAAAAAAAAATAAATAAAACTTTATCGTAGGTAAGGACATAGCAACATCATTTTAAATTGATGATCTTTTTTATTTTTTGATTTCAGATTGTTTGGAGAGTTAAAATCGAGGGTATGGTCATGCACCATATTTTTGGGACGAACCACTCTATTAGCTGATAACTAACGGAATTTTGAATTTTTTTTGTATGCTTCAATGGTGAAAAAATAATGTGTAAAAAATTGATTATAAAAATATTGCTTGCTTTTTTACAGCATTTCAAAAATGACCTAAAATTCATGTCTCTAGACCAGAATATCCCCTTAAATAGCAACGTCTATCAATAGCAACATTCAAATAAATTGTCGCGTACCATTGATTTTGCAACAGAAATTCTGTCTTTTTGAAAAATATTTCAAAATATTTAATGATTACGATTTGCACAATTTACTTACTGGTTCCAAGCATATTATTTTATTTGGTTACATGATGGTAAATTAATTAACAGGTTTGAAAAAGGAAAATAAAGAACTGGTCTCATTTTTTATTCATTTAGATGGAAAATTATCAGATTTTAGTAATTTTTCATTTTATTGAAAGTCTAGTTCAATTTGATTCTGTGTATCATTGTTCTCTCAGGTGAAATTCGTGGAAGACTGTGGAGAGAAAATTCAAGCTCTGTGAATTGTAAATCATTTATTAGGAGCTAATTCAATGCGATTCTAAGTTTGGGACTAGGGGTGTGCGATAGAATTACCTCCAAGTGGTGCACTCTGGGCATCGTATACTCATAGTGCAAAAAGGTCTATTAACCGTCGGTTAACTACTGACTTCAAACTACCATGATCCGAATCTATGTCACATTCGATCCCTTCCACAATACTCCTATTACTTTTACTCTGCCTTGGTGTATGACACTTTTAAATCAAATTATTGTGACTTTGCCTGTTCCTCCCCTCTGTGAAGTCCGGAGTCAACTGAAGGGCTAATGATAACTATCAAAACACCTGCCATTTGAAATAAATAAATACAGTTTGGGACTATTTTAAGTGCTGTACGTGGGACGATAGATAATGGTTTATTTGTAGTTATTTTAAAAAAGTCCACAATGTAGACCTCACATGGTCAAATATTGCAACTCATGGTCTAAAAATATGTCAATACTGTAATCGACACTTGTGATAGGTTGATATGTACCTGTTAAAAGAAGCATAATTAAAGCTTATTGAAAAGTGCTGCATCGATTTATGGGATGACTAGAAATAGCAGAAGACACGGCGTTCCTTTTGGGACTAAATTAGAAACCAAGAAGGTTCTCATTTATTTAATTCTCAAGTCAGCCAAAGTTGAGATATTTTTTGCAAAATACAATTCAAATGGCACCTTAAAAAACCCAATGAATCACGGTTTTAATATTAATTTTAAATTAGGACAAATGAACAACAATTTTGACAAATCTCCCACAAAAAAATATTGATATATATATATATAAAAAATAGTAAAGTATTTTAATATGAAACAAACTGCATTCAATTAGTTAATTTAACAAATAAACGCCTCATTGACTTATTGGCTCTCGTGTTGATGAATAAGAAAAAATCTCAGACTGATATAAATGGATGACACTCCTTTTCAATAAGTTAAGTAGAGATATACAATCGTTAATAAAATAATTAAACTGAATTGAAACTGTCAAAATGGACGGTTGAGTCTTATTGTCCCAAATTTAATGCAATTTATAACATGCCCTCTACTATGCCAGGCAGGAATAAATTGAGCGCCCTTGAATGACAGCTCCCTGCGTTAAATAAAACCTGCAGCCAATGTTATTATTATTTCAAATGGCAGGCTTTGTGATACTTATTATTAGCTCTTAAACTTTGCCTTCAGCTTCCCCAATGAGTGGGAGGGGGTTCATATATAGCCGTTAATTAATAACAGTTTATTAGCTGTCTTCTTGCAGCCCATATAAATTTGTACGCAACATCCATGTCCCCCGCCCCAATTAGAACAGCCACATCAAAATCTGAACAAAAACGTATAAAGTTTGAACTAATGTGACTCTAGCACTAGTAATACCACTTCCGGTATGTTTTTATAGGACCCGCAATTCAAAATTACAAATTATTTATTAGAAAATTCCTGGCTATAAGTGTGGACACATTTTCAGAATACTTACAATATACCAAGGCATATCTTTTTAAAGCTGAATTTGCTGAAGCCTATAGACCACGTGGGTGCCTGGAATTGTTTCCAAAGTTATCTTCCTCGCTTTAGAAGAGAATACGCTGAAGTTACCTTCACTATGGACGTTAAAATTTCACGCATACATTGAAGGCCTGAGATAGACTAAGAAGAACGGTATCGGTAGAGTTTTGAAACTGAATTTACTGGGACTATTCTTTTGTACCCTTGTCACAGCACTGGTCACATCAGCCCGTCAAATTATCTACTACACATTAAAAGAAATTAAATTCGTTTAAAAATCAAATCAATGTCAGCAAACCCACTGTAATTGATATGAAAAAAAGTTTTTTTAATAATTGTTGGCTTACTAATGTTCCATGAAAAATGTTAAAAATTGAAGTTTTAAACAGCATGAAAATGACTTCTAGAGAGAAATTTGAAGTAATTTATTTTAAGTCACCTTTCAAGAAATTAATCGTTTTGAATAATTTGGTCAATACTGCTCTTCTCTCTACTCCTCGCCTCCTTCCCCATCTTCCTCCTCCTCCTCAAATTCTTCTTCTTCATCTTCCTCGTCTTCATCCTCCTCGTCCTCGTCCTCGTCCTCGTCTTCATCATCTTCATCTTCATCCTCCTCGTCTTCTTCTTCCTCTCCATCGGGACGAGGAGGACAACCAGTGAAACCAAGTGTTGCATCTACCAGATCTCCGAAATTGCAAGGTCTACCCTCAGCGTCATAAGCTTTAGTAAGTAGGAAAACCACAATAAAAATCCAGCTGCAAATTCCTCTCATAATGCAATTACGTGAATTAGAAAATTCAATTTTCCACCTCAAATTTCAGGAATCAAATGTGTATATATATTTGCCGCAATGATATACCGATTTTGTGACTGCTATCTCACTGGTAATTTAAATAAAGCGTATGTTTGATTGGTAAAAATCGACTGCCAATTTCATGAAGGTAATACAATAAATTAAAAGACGAAACAACCATAAAGCAGCAGATTGATTAAGAACTATTAGGTATATAGACTTATTAAATCTTATTTGAATTAAATGAGTTTCAAAAACGAGAATACTTTCAACAATTTGAACGGTAGTCAATAATTAGAATATTAATTGCCACACTAGTGCGCAACTTGAGAATAAAACAAGGCCATCTTTTCAAGTAAATCTTAATCAGAAATGTGTACAAGAATTATGAGATAGCTGAAAGATTCTCGGTTTATTTTGTTCACGTCTTTCATCAATGTCAACTACAGATGTGTGGGAAACGTCATCGCATGCGTGTACACACAGGCTTGACGTGCGGCCGGATTGAGAGCAAGAGCACGCAGCTCAATGACCCTCGCTTGTTTTACCAAATCCGCATGTTGCAAGACTGAGTTTCCTTCCTGTGTACACTTTATCCGCAATAATCGTACTGAATGAACGTGCTCCGTGCTACACATCTGTTTCCTTTCATAGCTGGGCTATAGCTTAGCTGGTTCTGATTTCTTTATAGCTGGGCTATAGCTTAGCTGGTTCTGGGAGATCCTTTCATAGCTGGGCTATAGCTTAGCTGGTTCTGGGAGCTAGCTGTAGCTGGGGTATAGCTTAGCTGGTTCTGGGAGTCTAGCTAGATGTGGGCTATAGCTTAGTTGGTTCTGGGAGTCTAGCTAGATGAGTTTCCCTTATAGCTAGGCTATAGCTTAGCTTGTTCTGGGAGTCTAGCTAGATGTTGGAAATCTTGCCATCGAGATTTCTGAGTCAGTCAGGCTTTACTAAGGTGTTTAGCTGGTTCTGGGAGTCTAGCTAGATGTAGGAGGATCTCCCATTGAGATTTCTGAGTCAGTCAGGCTTTACTAGCGTAGCCAGAGATTTCTGAGTTAGTCAGGCTTTACTAGAGTAGCAATATTTCTGAGTCAGTCAGGCTTTACTAGCGTAGCAATCCGTGGAGCTATAGCTTAGCTGTTCTGGGAGTCTAGCTAGGTGTTGGAGAATCTGCCATAGAGATTTCGGTCAGGCTTTACTAGCGTAGCAATCCGCTACAATGCAATCCGGTCAGGCTTTACTAAGGTAGCAATCCGTTACAATTCTCAACCGGTCTGGCTTTACTAAGGTAGCAATCCGCTACAAGTCTTTAACCAAGGCTTTACGAAGGTAGCAATCCGCTACATGTTCGAGACTTAGGGAGCAATCCGCTACAAGTCTACAAAACAATATACATAACTAGCGTAGCAATCCGCTACAGATGCGATTACAGATAATTTAAAGGCAACATAAGTACTCTAAGAAAATTGAATTTATTCTATTTGCATCGAATGGGAATTATATGGCACACAAGATCTTCTTATCACTCTTAGCATCCTAATTAAATGAAGATCAGGAGAGCTTAAAGTACGCGCCTATAACACGTAAATGGAAATTATCGATTTTTTTCTCTCAGTCAAGATTTGCTTCAAAACTTAATGAAGATGCAAAAGATGACACGCACAAATATACTAGTCAAAGTGAACGAAATTAAGGCCAATAGTATGTTTGTTTTAATGAACAAACAAACAAACAATCGAGTAATTAATTCAAGTATTGAAGAACAAAGACGCTGTCTAGCAGAAGAAATATTAATTACTTGATTCAATCAACATTTGCACTCTTAAAATATGGTGACACTGGATAAACTACGAAGTGTTTCGAAGCAACAGGATAAAACGTTTTGCGTTTGTATAGATTTGACGCAATTTATAATGCACAATTCTTCAATATTGAGCCGTATAAACGGCAAAATTACACATTGTTTAAATCTTTGATCGCCAACCTCTTCAGCTTGAACATAAATAAACATATCATCATAGGATTATTCCAAAGTTTTCATTAATCCTATTCAATTTCACTGAGGCGTATCGAAAATTGAGGATTTAAATCCGGAGAGTTAAATCATTTTTCAAAAGACTTCATTGGACCTCTGTGTGGGTAGTTAATGGGACTTACAAAAGAGTGTCCATTCAAACCCCTAACTTGTTTAATTTAATGCTCATAATTTGAGCTGAGTTCTGAATAAGTGATTGGATATCTTTTGACATGTCGAAGCGCACTTTCTAGCTAAGTAATGATTGTTTTATTTGCAATTCTTAATTTATTAAACTGACAATCCAATTTTCGCTGCTTTAGGATATGAAATTATAAATTCGTAAGTAAATATGAACAATAATAGTGGCAATTTGCTATAAAATATTCGATTACCAATGAAAACATCCAATAGTTGTGGCGATAATGACCTACGAACATTTGTATAAGTTGGCAGAACAGGATATAGGGTAAAGAGTGTAAGTCTTGATGATATTTTAGAAAAGAATAGATAAATATAACCTTTTTAGAGTTAAGCTGGCCTAAAAAATGGCCGGCTTACTGGTTTGGTATAAGTTAATTTTCCTCTCATAGTTGAAGACCAAGGCACCAGTGAAGTCGTGACGAATGAATAGCAGAAATCCACTGCTCTTAAGTAACTGTTGTGGCACAGACTATAGTATTGTTAGAACCCAATTAGTGTCGTAGGGTGAATTGAATGCTAATCGGGTCTGTGAGTGATTAAGAAATTGATGCCGTTTGCTAGGGAAGTGATTTCGATTTTAATTAATTTAGTAATCGAATAGAAATATTTAATGGAGGGCAAATTAATATTCTACTAATTGTCTGCTAAAACTTCAAAATAAAATTCTAGTGTAGCTAAAAAGGTTATTAAATGCTTTTTTACCAAATTCAAAAAGAAAAAAAACGCAAAAAGTACCTAAGGAACAGGTCAATGGCCTAGTTTACGAAAACCCCGGAATGTTTTTATATTATAAAGCTTTAATTTGATCAATTTGAAAATTAAAAATTGCAATGGCCAATCCGACAAAGACAATGTAGGATGTTTGAGCAATGTCCTTCTCTACACTCGAAATAACTTAAACACTTCGGGCTTCAAAGAGGGGAGGAGGAGGAACAACAAAGTGATAAAAAGTCGAGAGGGGGCCTGGTACAGAAGAGTGATTCACAGATATAAAAAGACAGATACTTAGACAGAGAAGAGGTAAGATGAGTACTGTTATTTCCGAGATGTAACACATCAGCCTCTTCCAAATACTTACTTAATGTCCGTCTCGTGAGTGTTAACATGGTGTTTACAGTATATCAGTAACATTGTTGATATGAGTAGTAAATTGAGTTTTAGAAAATACAATTAACTGGGGATAAATCATTTAAATAAACAAATGCCAATGTTCGTTATTGAAGCAATAAATATAATAACCTAGTATTATTTTATACTTTAAATAAATATGGAAATGTTGACGTACATAATCAGTAACACAATTGTAATAAAAGTAATTGGCAGTGAAGAAATACGATTGAATAAAAAGAGCGCTTTTTTATTTTTATATCAATGGAAGGGAGCAATATTCGGTTCTATTAGTTAACTTTGATTTTAAGTAATATAACTTTATTTTCAAACATCCATTAGCATTTCCTAAAATGTTCACAAAAACGATTTTAGTGCTGCTGACTTGTAAAAAGCTATATATTCAAGTAAATTTTATCATTATAAAGGTGGTCGATATTAAGGCTCCTCACTAAGCAATCAATTTCAAGAGCTATTAATTCATTACCGCATGGCGTCTTTACCCCTAATATTCATGAGAGACAATTGCTCAATTCACACCATAAATGGAACGATTGAAAATTGTTGCATCACTTCGTAATCGGATAAATAATGCTCTAGCTGTGCAATTTGCGAATTCATGATTTGATTTGACATTTGAATTGCCATTAATATTGCCAGAAATGGGTACGAATCACCCTTACAATTGACTGTGGTCATTAATTAAATCATTACTTTGTAATCACTGTTCTATTCTCTGGATCTCCATGAATCTCTGCTGTATTAACATACATTGGCCTAGTTATAAAGGCAGCTAATTAGTGACGTGATTTGAGACGATCGTGAAAAGAGTGATGTTGAGAGGGAGAGAGAAAAGTTGCTCGCATTTATGCAATTTGAAATTTTGGATTGGTTGGCTAGTTGACAACTTGGCAGTGGGTTTTATAAAGCTGATTTTGGGAATGACAGAGGGAAGACTTGGGATCCTTAGTGCGATAGCGGCGGTAGCAAGAGTGCCAACATAAGCACCAGAGGAATCAGAAAGCTGAACAACTTGAAGGGAGGGGGAACAGCTAGGTTAGGCGGAGAACTGTATTCACCAACAGATCACTTAATCCACATTTAGGCCTCCTTAGACTTTGCATTGCTAGTTGCCCTGTTTTTTGCAAATAGTGCTGCCATTGGCATATTAATGAAATGAATGTTGGAGGAGATTTAGGGTGCAAAGGATAATTGAAATTGATTAGTGTAGAGGGGAAGAGTGGTGAAGTCTAGGAAACCTGCGCTACCATTTATTTGGGGAACCAGAAGGCAGCGTGCCTTGATATTTATTCAGTAAATATAACGTGCTAATACAGCCAATAGTTTTGGTATGTCATTTAAAATATAACCTTAAGTGTTTACTTTTAAAGGACGCAAATCTATGTATGCTCTTGATTGATACGATCTAAATCGACTATCTGCGTTAAATGTACTGAGAAATGGCTGACACACGGGCACTTCAAGCAATTTTACTTGGCCATTGACAATGTTGTCATAAGGAATAGAGAAGAACTGATTTTGACTTTCGTCGTTGTGACAATAGACAAAAGTTTCCCAAAATGCACTAAGCAGTGCTAATTTCAAAAAATGTTTTTTTTCCTGATGAAGGACACGCATTATCCTAACGTGTTGTTCTCGGCTAAATTTCTTATTTATTCATTTTGAAAAACCTCCATCGAAAAAATTAAATGACACTCAAAAACGTTTAAATAGCACTTTAATAATTTACTGGCAGAGCAATATTTAGTATAAATATCTTGCACGAGCTATCCTCTTTGACTTCAATTTGAGATTCCATTAATTGAAATCTGGTTGGGAGGAGGCGAGTTACCGCCTTCCAGTCCAAATGGTTGTAATCGAAAATCAAGATTCGACAACAAATTCGTCAGTTTTATCATTATTTCGTGAATACGCAAAAACTTTACAGAAATTATTCGTTCTTTGGTCAGTAAATATGTTTCGTAAATTCAATTCAAATTTGATAATGCAATTGAACCATTAACAGGGTGATGGGAGCTATTTTCTTCACAGCAGAGAACGACTAAGTGACTTTTTCTCAAAATGAATCATGTTCTCAATTTGAGTTACTTCATTTAAAGTACATATGTTTCATTTAAATATAAAAAGTTAATATTTGGTGGCATTGATATTCTATCAAGTCAAATAGGCAAGTTTCATGAAAGATTTAGGTTTTTTCCTAAATGGAAACTGGCAATTTTTAGTAGTTCGAATCTCAAACCTGCATTTTCTACATAAAATATTGTGCTAATAATTAAAATTTCAACCATAGATTAAGATAATCCAATTCTTTTGTGCAGTCAAAATCTTGAACTAAGCAGTCATGTTTAAAAATTGCTAGTTAAAAAATAAATTTATATCAATTTTATTTCTTTTCCAAACCAAAGCAATACATCAATTTTAGCAGGAAAATAATTATTAATAATTATTAAATTTGTCAATCATGCAAATTATTTAATTCTGGAATCATCGGCGAATGATAGACAGGTTTGAATGCCATGTAATTAAAATTTGATTGAAACATACTTTGTTCAATCTGATTATTATGAATCACTGCCACTCTCTTAATTGTTTATAACCTTAAATAAAGAAACTTTTTGTTTTCAAAACAGCACGATTCTCATTTATGACAAAATCATAGTTGTTTGCTTAAGGCAATTTGAGCTCCTAAAATATTGACACCAACCAATTAATAAGTTGCCAAATGAAAGCACGAATGGAGGTGTTGACTGAATCATAGCAATCGACGTTGTCGTCAGTTTGCATCTCCTTCTGATTAGTCTATTCCAAATGAATATCCGAGTAAAAATTTATGATCTTTAAGTTTCATTGAAGTTAATATAGGCACGATTTTGGCTTTTGTCAGCCCGCGTTAATATCACTCAAACAAAATTTCATAGTCTTTTTTTATTTATCATATATCAAGAAAACTGATAGGTATGCTGATATTATTACGTCAAGCCATTTTGTAGTTATTTTGACTAACTGATAAGAATCGCATCCTGCAAACAAGATCTATTGTGTGTATCTATTGTATATTATCTGGTTTAATAAAGTTAGCTGAAAGTTGTTTGTTAACTGGATTGGCAAAATTGAGACCCAATTTTCTGTTAACTTTGAACTACAGAGATATTTTACACACTAACGTACTAAAATGGAAACTTTAGCTCGAAATATGCACGAATGCAGCTGAATCAATGTTAATTTTCGCGGTTTGTGGGAATCTTTCTTTACCAAAAATTGTAAAATTTTCAAGGAAATAATATATTTACCTTTAGTTTGAAGTACTATTAACCCCAACACAGTTACATGATGCACTAACTTAATTTACCTGGATCGATTTTTGTCTATCTACTAGAAGAAGAAATGTGATCAAGTAGTTACCTTTATAGTGAATGCATTTGTGAGACACATCATCAATGACCAAATAGAAATCCTGCTATAGAACCCTACTCAGAAATATTTGGCTATTAAAGTTCAAACGAATTATGCAAGAGTTATCTGATAACTAATCGCTTTGCCATCATAACACACTTCGCTAGTAATATACGTATCGAATAAACGTATTCCTTGCTACACGTCTGTTTCCCCTATAGCTGGGCTATAGCTTAGCTTGTTCAGGGAGTCTAGCTAGATGTTGGAGAATCTGCCATAGAGATTTCTGAGCCAGTCAGGCTTTACCAAGGTAGCAATCCGCAACATATTCTAATCTAAAATGCATTCATGTGTAAAACAAGTTGAGTTCGAGTGTGTACAAGATTTTACTTTCATAATCTTGGTTATAGAGCGCTTTTCATATTAAAAATATTGGATAAGATTATATACATAAATCTAGCTATTTTTCTTTCAAAATTCACGAATTAGGCCGAAGAGTGCGTGTTGTATTTTGCCTTAGATAGTAAAAAATGTGTGCGTATATTCTTAGCATATGAGATTTACCGTATTAGTAGAGACTAGGTTTAAAAAATTTAAAACTTAGAATTGCTATTCAGACATCAGTAAGCAAATTCAATACAAAGAAGCTCTCTTTCTTTGTTCCTATCTTCATATATTTCAAAATGGAAAATCTCATGCAGAGTAGATTTCAATAGCAATAGCGCCTTTGAATAGAAAGTCTCAATAAGCAATCATAAGACATTGCAATCTTTGAGTTTCTTTTAATTGTCTTGAATTCACAAGGGCGTCGATCTAATGAGACCATGTTGAGGAAGAAGCCGAAGTATTTCTTTTCGCACTTTTAGTGAGTTCCTCAAGTATTAATAATAGATGTTCTCAAGTATCTCCTTGCAATTGACATTCGTTT
>UZAE01012217.1:13782-44169 GCA_900617975.1 Rodentolepis nana
CAAATTTCAGCGAATATAATAAACACCAAGTCAATGTTAGAAATTCGTTTCTAAAATAACCTTTTAAACCATCACAAATGTGAATAAAGTGTGATTATGTTTTAGAAAAAGTTTAAAAATATTTTCCCCTTTTGTTCATGATCAGGTAGAGAGATGCAGAGAGGCCACCCAATTTAAAAGTAAATATCTTTCTGAAATGAATTTAAAAGTCAGAAGATAATTTAATCACATTTGGGTGATTTTCTTGCGTCAATTGTTGATATATAATGAGAAAAAATCAAAACAATGATAAAGCCTTGTCTTGACTAAGTAGGATGCGAACATTCTGGGTAAGTGCATGGATAATCTTTAACAGGAACATGTGAACTCTCTAGCCACGTACATCTGCAAATTTCTATTTATCAAAACGTAGGGTGCGCGATAGACTTACCTCTACGTGGTGCACCCTTTGCAACGTATACTCATACAGCAAAAATGTCTATTACCTGGCAGTTGACTTCAAACTACCATGACCCCACTGTATGTCATATTCGACTACTTTCACAGTACTCATCCCACCTTTTTTCCACCTTATCTACCTTCGTCTTTGATACACTCTTCTGTTTCCCCCCTCCTCTTAAATTTTTTATACTTTGATGTTCCTTCCCCTCTGTGAAGACTGAAATCAACAAAAGGGCTAATGATAACAATCATAAGCCTGCCATTTGATATAAAATAATAAAAAAATAAAAAATTTATCAATACGTCAAGGCAATTTTCGTCAATTATCTGACTCTTTTATTCGTGTCTACATTGTCAGTAGTTCATTTATTATGTCTAATTTCAATTTTTCTAATTATCTATTTATCTGAATTCTTCTTGTCAAGTGACTTTTGTGATCATCTCATGTTTATATTATACTTTTTTGCAATAATTAGAAGTTATAATACTAGGAATTTGTCATTACTTGAAGGAAAATTTGAACCCATCTTTTAAATTAATTTTAGCTCAATTCGTAAGAAAATATTTGCTGAATCTTTGTGGAATACGCGGATAAATTTTGACGCCAATTGACATTTTCTCAAGACGTAGTATTAATACCACTATTTTTTAAGTAAAAACCAAAAGTCAAGGGTCTTCCATTGTGTCGTGTAAATGTGTGTGATTAATAATACATAATACTCAGATAAATGGTGTCAGTTTTGTTGTTGCTCACAACGGATGCGTTTCACTCTCGTTATTACTATCAGAAAAGGGTACTTATATTAAATGCTCACAATGCAAACTGATATTTTTCAAAATACAATGCATTTTATTTCTCGTTAGAAACCTAAAAATGATATTGGGGATGTCTCGAGTAATCAATGATGGCACCAAGTCTTGAAAATCACCTTTGTCCTTTACATTCTAGTTTGAGTAATATTAATTGTTATCTAATCCTGTGAAAATAGACAACTTTAATATGTACTACGTTAGGTTCTTCATGATTACACCAACGTGAAAAGTGTACAGTTTAATATGTGAATTAAAAAAACATGAATATTAGTAACCATTTAATTGAAGCAATATATTATTTGCTAGCTTTCTTGATTTATGCAAATCAGATATACCAAGTAGTAGATAATGAACCACTGCTTAAGGATATGACATAATGAAGCCATAACGAAAGTGACCACCGATAACAATAGGACATTGTCAGTAACTTAATTCAATTAACGATGACAACATTCAGTCATCGTAGTAGGAATGGCACAACTGCTATAGCCCAACTTGGTCTCAATATAATCAAACTGTACACATCAACAACCCGATTGACAGCAAATACTCCGCAAATTGGTTCATGACTTTGGTTTAGCGGGCGTCGCCCTCCTGAGTACATACTCCTTTTAAATTTCCACATGGAAATAAAATTGGATGGTCAATTGGGGTACGAGCACTTTGACTTCCACTTATGTAAAATTTAGCTTGAATTCTAACGCTTCTGCCCAATTTAATTGTAGTCATAATTATTTAATCAAAATTATTGCTCCTACTTTAATACATGAGTAGGCCTTTTGTTAAACATTTTGTTAATTAAGACAAATTTACTGATCTCTTCCTTGGAGCTAGGAGTTAGTATTAAAACACATAAAAACCACTTCCTTAAAGAGATGTTTATGGTTCGGGCTTTCGAAAAGGAAACAACCAATGAGAGGCGGTAGCAAAAGCTACTGTTTTTTCGACGAAAGTTGCGCTTAAGTCATTCTTCTACATTTACATTTCAGCTCTAACCGCCTTTCCACCATATTGACTCAATGAGTCTATTGAACGCCAAATCGCAAACATTAGGAAAACCAGTTCGCAATTTATTCTAAATATTCTTAAACTCTCATATTTGCTTTCCCCAATCAATTACTTGGAATTATTTTAGATGAAGTGAAAATAGTATCAATGCTACCTATGTTGTGTTGGACTATAAATACGTACGCCATCTGATTTAGTCCCTTTTAAATTTAAATTGAGAAACATGACAATAAATTAAAGGCTTAAAGATTTGTAGACAATAAAATCTACATATATTTCTGCAATTTGAGCGTGAATTGTGGGTTATTTACTTCAAGAAATGAAAGTTCGTTCATTTTGAGTAAATCAATAAACTCTAGTGCTTTGGAAAACGATGGAAAAAAGCAAAAGATTTATTGCAACATTTAATCTGCAAATTTTTTAATGAACTTTTGCTATCCATTTAATTGTGTTTCACAAATACATATTGACCACGAACAACAAAGCGCTGATAAAAATAAACATTATTATTATTATTATTGAAGAGAAACAAATTAGCGAATTTGAAATTATTTATCAACTTCGAACTCATATAGAAAAGTGTTTGAATGATTTGAGCAAAATGTTCATTTCAACTAACTAGAAATAAACAATTCATGAAGCTGAGACATCTGTAGAGTATGCATTTTAGTAAAAATAATGACTGTTTTTAAATTTTGTGTGTAAATTGAATGCGAAAATGTTAAGTTGTATGATAACAGTTATTCAGAAGCTTCAAATTATCATGGCAATTTGTTATAAAGGACGTGGTTACTCTACTTTTATATATATTTTTTAAAAATAAAAGTTTGTTCCTCATTTTTGCAAGATTTTGCAAAGTTAACATAAAATTTATTGACAGAACGTCAATTAAAGCGATTGGAAGATGGACTGCGTTTGCTCTCTCAGAACCGATGTTCACAAATTATTTAAATTAACCACTTTGTAGGTAGTACAAGATTTACCTTTCATTTCAATAGCCTTAATTCTAATTTGTGTAAACAAAATAAACAAAATCAGAATTATTGATTGATTTTTATCTATAACCTTTTATTCAAAGTTTTAGGCAAAAGATGTACATTTTTTGTTTAATTAGAAGCAATATACCGGCCGGTATTTACAAATTAAAAAATTCCATTATCAAAAACGTTACATTGACGATGAGTAATCTTTTTGAGGAGTCAGGCAACAGTAATTTTGTTAAAAGCTCAGAAAATCTAGAAAATTTAAAATGAGATGCCGTTCTACAGGTGATAATCTGATAAATGATGCCTATTTGGGTTATATCCTTTGAAAACTTTAGTAAAAGTATTTTCATTAGCAAAACTAATATTATTTCTCAACAATACATGAGAGAACATGGTTTTGGCATTTTTTTGGCAGTTCAATGTACACTAATTACCCTTAGTTGCTATGCTGAAAAGTGAGGCTTTCTTTCCTTATTTATTAAATCCCCATGAGATTTCCTCACTTCAATTCTTTTTTTAAATACATATTTATTTCCTATTGCCTCCCTATTTAACAAACAATCAAATCTTGTTCTTTTATTTTTTTGAAATATGCTGCCAAATTAATTTGTCTGAACGCTTTAAACTTGAACAATGACATCTTAAGTGTAATGTCAATATATCATATTATTTGAATTGTCTGATAATATTGCACCAAAATTGAATTACTTTATGTGTCATACAAATATCCTTAGCCTGTTTTAGAGATCAAGAATATCATCATATTTTTCTTTTTTTCTGTTTGGAAAATTGTTTTGGTATCCTAAGTTGATCTTTTCTTTAAATTTAATTAATTTGTTAAGCAATCAGTCAGTAAAGACATTCAAAATTAATGTGAAAAGCCAGTGTCCATCATAAAAAAAAAACGATTGTTAACATACTTTTTTATTATTTTTATAATTGAAAGCTAAAAATTTAATTATTATTGATATACGGGTACATCAATCGGTATACTAAAAAGTTAAGAATAACGCAATTTAAAAAGCAATATTTTCATTTTTTGACGTCTTATTTAAAGTAAAAGAATTCAAAAAACGTTTCCTTGTTCCTTCGATTCAAAAGCAATTTGAGAACAACATGTTAATGCACCAATACTATGCAAATGAAATGAGATTCTCACATTTTGCTCTCGGTTAGTACTTAACCGTATATCAAATTGTTTTCTAAAAAAGATTGCCACGAACCGGTCCGGTGTTATTTTGCCTTCTTCCACTCCAAATGATTCCATCTATGAGTGTTAATGGGAATTACATCGATTGCAATATTGATGACTGCCTAAAAAGGATATATTATCTGAATATTCTTACCTAAGACCTAATTTTCTGCTCCAACTACTAGCATTCTGATGTGGGAAATTGTATTTGAAATGATAAACACAAACACGTTCTCCAAACAGGCAAATTGCCGCCAACGTGTTTATTTTTATCTTGATGTGCATTTGATGAAGGGAAACCTTAATTTTAGTAACACGAGGCGGTTTGTCGATCTATTAGTAGAAGACATGCAACTGACAGTTTTCTTCAAAAGTTCATTAAATCACTGATTGTATAGTACTTTCATATAAAAAAATTGAGCTGAAATATATCTTTTTAGGTTAAGGTTTTTACTTCATATTAAAAGTTGCGCGAAAGATGGGCATTACATTTTAGGCTAGGGCTGTGAGATAGACTTGCCTCTTCGTGGCGCATCCCATTCAAAGTATAATCATACGTCGAAAAATCTGACTTCAAACTACTATCACCCCACTCTATGTCATATTCAACTGCTTCCACAGTACTCAAATCACCCTTTTTCTTACTGTTCTACCTTTTCTTCCTTTGTTATTGAAACAATTCTGTTCATCCGTTCCCTCTCGATTTTTTTTCACTTTGATGTTCCTCCTCCTCACTGTGAAGCCTGAAGGCAACTAAAGAGCTACTAGTCACCATTAAGACGCCCGCTATTTGATACAAATAAATATTTCATACTAAATCCTTTAGACCTGTTAAGGAAATTGGTGGGGGCGTTTATTTGCTGTATGATGCTTGCTAGAGAAGGGGTCACTAATTAGCAGCAATTTCTTAAGTAGCTCTATCGAGGGAATGTTTAATACTCCCAAACGTGCAAGAACATCAACTAACTGCAACGTGTTGTATGTGAATACTACTGACGGCGTGTTCTCGCGTTACTTGTTATTCAAACGTTGAACAGTATTTTATTTGTAATTTTTGTGTTTATAAATGCTTTTTAGATTTCAGAAATCTATGTTAGGTTGATTCCAATGATATGGAATTTTGTCCTAGACTGGCATGTTTTCCGATGTTTGTAACCAATGTATGGAGCTGAAAATGTTACCTATGCATAGAGTCTTCGTTAAACACAAAATTGGAGGACATTTTCGTGAACATGGACTTAACCGTCCAATCTCATTCAGTGAGGGCCTAATAGAGACTACCAAAGTCATTGTTAGATGTGTCTTGAGAAAGAAATAAAATTTAATAATTATTTATCCAGGTTTATAATCTAGTTCTAACTCTACCGCACTTCCACAAAACGATCAGCAAATTAATGAATTATAATTTAGCATGCTTCCCTATGTAACCAACAGGAGGAAACGGAGAAGACCCACCTGATTCACTTTTCAGCTCTAAAGAAAACGACGGAAAGCCAGAGATACTGGGAAGCCATAAGACAGCTTACGAATTGCTATTAATTAACTGCTATATATGTACCCATACCGATGAGGAAAGCTGAATTCAACTAAGAGTCTAATGAAATATATCATAAAGCCTGCGATTATATATATATATATATATAACACTATAATGTAAAATGAAAGCAATGATTTATTCCATATGGTTTGCAAAAAATACAATCTTTTGCCAACCCAACATGTTTAAGTTAAAAGCAAACAGTTTCGTTTAAGTATTTGATTACCATTGTTACATGAAAATGTATACTGGTAGACAGAACAATATAAACTCAGGCAAGAATGGATTTTACAGTTAAATATGAGATGGATTAAATAGTAGCTTATTTTGCTGGAAGAAAGTAGTTGAAATCAATTTCATTACCATCCCTTTGTATCGCCAGGGCCACCATCCCAAAGTCCCGGAAATCTTGAAGGTGGCGGGCCACCACCAGATTGGTCTTCTTTACCCCAAGGGTCCGGAGAGTTTGGATACTTTCTATCTCCACCCGATGGGGGTGGAAGCCAGTAATCTCCACTCGGTGGACCCGGGTGGATTGGATGTTGGTAACCATCATGAGGATCGCTTTCACCAAACCATGAACCCGGTGGGAGCGTATATCGCTTGCCGTCAATACCAATAATATGCAAGAAAATTGCGATGAAAAGCCAACTGCAAATCAACTTCATAATGCAGCTAGGAGGGGTAAGCATTCAACTTTCTACCTCAAGTTTAGGGAGCCAACTTTATACCTCCTGGAATAGCAATTGATTTGTGATTGGTCTCTCAATGGCACGCGAGGAGAGAGGTTGAGATTTTAAGGTTTACATTTGAATTCATAGAAACAATGAAAGAAACCTGAACATAAAAGTACAAATAAAGAGATGATAAATTGAAAGCGTTTTAAATTGCATTCTATATTTGATATTAATGAGCTTTAAAGAAACATAAATTAAACAATAAGTATAAGTGCCTTGATGCACAATAAAAATATGAAAATGAGCATTAAGTCACTGTTGAAAATTTCATTCACGAAAAATCTTTGGAATGTAACGGAGGTGTGATCCTATTTATTAAATATGAGGCATCATCTTTGATCTCAGGGTCATAATCGAATGGAGTGGTGCGACATGGAGACTGTCATTTAAAAGTAACCCCTTATCTGCAAATGATTTCAAATGAAAGCAGTTAAGTAGGAACTCATTAGTAAGTCTGCTCGCTTCATTATGTCGAAATGGAAATCAAATTAGATGGTTGATATAGCATAAGAACTAAATGAAATAATGTCAAAAATTTGTTCCATGTGGATAGAAGGGACCCTTTAGGTCAAATTAAAATTCTATGAAGTAAGAATACTTCTTTCTAATGCCTGAAGCTCTAACTGGGTGAGGTATTAAATGTCTGGAAAGGATGCGTCAATTAAGTGACAACGGAATAATCATGAATCAATAAAAAATGCCTCTGTGAGCTCCAAGGAAATTGGCGGAGATTTCCCACTTAGGGAAGTGGAATAACTTTGGCCTTCCAATTCTGTTAACTCAAATATTTTAAATATATACTTCATAATGTTTTTCAAGGTTGAGCTCTATTGCAAATTGCCCAGTTAAATGAAGAAATCAAACAAAATGATGAACAGACACAAGCGAGGTATTACAATAAAGTAAAAGTCGATTTTCTCGAAAGCTTTGGAATCCATTGTGCTCCTTTTTTGAGAAACCAAATTACTACAGCGTTAAAAGTGCGAATTTGTACAGTGCACTAATCATATGTAATAGTGATGAATTTACAACAAGCCAATTGACAAATAGTCTAATTGTCTTCAAAACCTATATTCATTAAGACCTGTAGCAAAATATCTTAGGATTTGACTAAAAACTTAAAATTTAAAAGTTATTGAGAATGGAGAGCTTCAGTAAATCTACTAACTTAGTTATTGGTGTAAGTTCGTGAACATATCGTGAAAAAAATTGAACAAGAATTTGCCAAAAGACTTCTTTTATTTGAGTTCTAGTTTATTTTCATTCTCTACTGAAATTGTGAATAAATGAGATTAAAGCATCTGTTGGAGTTGTAAGAATATAGTTTTAATTAGTCTAATTGCTCAAAAACACATTTGGCAGCATAATTCACCCTCTTCGGTATTTATTCGAAACAAAGTATGCTTATTCACTGATAAAAAATATGACTTTTGCCTTAATAATATTACTAATAATATTAAGTAGACTACGTTAGTATCTGTTATTTTCCAAATGTTTGTACTTAAAGGCACTTTAAACTACTAATACTTATCAAAATTGAATTATTTTATGATTCATTTTGTTTAGTTATGCCGTAACTAAGTTATGGGAGTCTTGGATTCACATTGAGAAAACTGTTACTTGATACGTTAATAATATTTTTCGACATTGGCTGATGTTTTAAAATCCAAAAAAATGACCATTTCATATGCAGTCGCACAACAGTTTGTTGATCTCTGTAAAATCTCTGAATAATTGTGCTATTACTAATTTTATTAAGTAGAATTTTCTACGATGCAGAATAATTAAGTAAAAACGTGTTGTCTCAATTTGGCTATAAACTATTTAAAATTATCGTTTAATGTTACCTGCAAAAAATTGAATTTCCGTTAAATTTCGATCTTTTTGATATTGTGGTGAATCAATCAATCAAACTCAAATAGTCACCTAAATTATTGAATTTAATGATTTATTATTGAATCATCATAACAAATAATGCAATAGGGTATTTGTGAATGAATGTTCGTTTATTTCTAACCTCATTTACAAGCTAATCGAAACCCTTTTTTGACATTTAAAGTGGAAGACAATGTCATTTGTTTACTTTCTAAATTAACTCGGCTTGCCCACTACTGTGCAGTGAGTTGCAAATAGATATTGTGTTTCATTTTGCCGACCTTCAAGTGCCTTCCCTCAATATCATGTCACTTTTGACAACCACATTACTCAACTTTCATAGACTCTAAGCTATTTATTAGTGGGCATATATGGTGGCCTAAAGGTTGAGTTAGCGTAAAAATTAAATCTCGATAACTAACGTGGTCGGGAATTTGGCATATACATCTCGAGATCAAAGTTAATAAGCAAAGTTCATAAGACAGTACAACTATAATTACTTTGTAGATGATATCTACAGATCATGAATGGTCGCTCTGTTATATTCCTCATCCTCAATTTGTAGTGAGTAATTTGTTTCACATAAAGTGATCTATGAGTTAATGATAGCAATGACATAATATGACTGTGAGTACGAACTGTTTAAAAAGATTATCGGTTGTAATTTTGATTAAAAATATTGTCATTATAATTTTAAGGGAATGACAATAATCTTAGTATTTTCCGTCAATATTAAATTCCTGCCTATCGTAAGACCGGGGTGATGCAAATTTGTAAAGTTCAGAAAACTTTATCAGCCTTAAACTCATATCACAAAGTGCATCAGAAATTTAATAGAATAATTGCAATACTAGCAAGTCATATACAAATTACAATTAAGCTTAGTTCACCTAACCAGAAACATTTAACTAAAGTTTTATTTAAGATAATTTGAATTGAATAAAACTGATATATCTGCAAATTATACGTTTTAGTAATAATAAAAACATAATTAAAGGACATCTTATTCAATTTTTAATAGCAGGTTGAAAGTAAAAAGATAATAAATTTGATATTAGTCATTTGTAGCAATACATAAAAACATGTCCTTTATCGTTAAATTTTTTTGTTTGGAAAATAAAATTATGATTATAGCCGCGTTTATTTCATTACAGCATTAACATTAATTGGATTGACAGATGAGGTATAAGAGTGATTGATAGATGGATTACATTTATCACCTCGGAATTATTACAACGAGTCTACTTACACAACCTACTCTTGTAATTTCATTCATTTACAAAATTTACAACACATGAATCATGAAGAATATATTCTTCCATACACTAAACAAATTAAGCAAGATTTATTAAACTCAATTACTAAGTTGGCAATGCGAGATTTGTTTTAAATATTCAGACCATAAACTTAATATTCCTTAAAAGGATTATCAAAACGTGGAAATTTTTCCAAGGGCACTATAGAAGTCTACAAACTTTTAAATCATCACAACAAAAGCCAACCATTATCAAGTTATAAGTTGCAACATTCGCGAGAATAACTGTGATAAACCTTTCTGACTATTCGCTATTTTTCGATGAGGTATGTTTTACCTCTAATGATTAGCTCCTTTCGCCCGCTTCTACTCCAGCATTCCTAAAGCTCTCTATTCACCCATTCACACCTTCTTTGCGTGAAAGTGGCTTCATCTGTATGCATTTCGAAATCAATCAATTGAATTTTTCTTCTACGGGAAAATAATATTGATTTCGCTTGCATCGGTACAATCACATTTCTAGTGAATATATAATGGTGCCTATAATATTAACAATGTCAACCTTGAGAATAATCGTAGTAAATTTCAAGGAAACCTAATAACCTAAGAGTTCCCTATCAGGCCATTAAAAATGATGTCTGAAAGACATTTCGGTTTCGATTTAATTGGCGTTCTTTCCTTATTTTTCGCTATTGCTATACAGTCTAAAACAAACAGTCATGGAAACAAATAACAGTTTGAAAGTTTAGTGAATTTTAAAGGCTGTTCCAGGAAATATATTTCTTTTGTCATGTAATTTTGTTTTTTCTCGACTGAATATGTAGTCTAGGGTTCAATTTTGCATCAACTTATTATTATAGTGAAAACCCTATAGTGCTGCAAGTATTACAGCTCTTTTATATCAATGGGCGTTTTTAAAAAAAAATTCAGTGACTGAAACATTCACAGAAATAAGTAAAATTTTGCCTACGAGACTCTTAAAATACATTAAATAGAAACTTTAATTTCGAAATTGCTTTTGCAAAACTGGCTTATAGGTAAATGTATGTAAACTAGAAGGTGTGATCTGCCTATATATATTTTTTAATCATTATACCTGAAAATTAGAAGAAAAGTATTTAAATTTAATATTAAATATCATCTTAAAATTACGGCAACCATCTCTCAGACTTAGGTTTTATGAAATTTCCTGTTATAATTACCTGTGGAGAGCACAAAGTGCGATGAATTCTAAATTGATATACGAAGATATTGAGAAAAGTACTTTTGACAAAATATGCAACTCATATCAACGTTGTTTGAGTTGATAAATTGCCAAGTCATGTTAGCATTGCAAGCAAATCTAAAGGACCAGTGACATTGCTGTCAAAAGCAACAGAGCAAAACGCTTTCTGATTGGTTTCCCTGTGACCTTATGTAAAATTTGATCAAACGTTTTCTGAGCAGTGCCACTGCCACTATTTTTCCTACCAATGACATGTATTTTTCTGTCCTGCCTGCATACGATATTGTGGCATTAGAAGAGATACCCATTAACAGCGGTTTGAGATTCCTTAAACCTTGACGAATTTAAAATATTAGAAATAAGCATTTGCGTTTGAAAATGTTCTCCTTTAACAATTAAAACGAAACATTTCTTTTGATTTAAAAGCATTTGATATAGCGTAGATGTAAAATAATTATTAAAGCGTTGATGATTTGCCAATCACGCAAACCATTTAATTATTGAATGGCGCATTGACTGACACAGAGGTCTGAGTGAAGGCTAATTAAACTCTGATTAAATTGTATTTCTTTGCAATCCTATTATTTTAGGTCTGCTTCTTACTCTCTATCTTTTAAGCTTATATATTTTTAAAAAAAGTAGCATGTTGGTTTTCTAGCGCAATCCTTTTACTTACCAAAATCTCTTTACCACAACTCATTTGAACAACGAAACTATCTTATTTAATTATTTAAGGAAGCAAATTTGCATGGCATATAGTTTAAAGACTAATTCACGAAAATAGATTTGATTTGAAAACTCCATCTTGATTAATGAACAATTCATTCATCATTTACCAACCAACTCATTAGTTGTCCACCTAAGGCAAGAAAGGAGATTTCTGTTAGATCCACTCAACCAACGTTTCCAAATCTTTACTTTTGGATAGTGACCGTCAGTCTATATGTCTGGTTGGAGTGTTCCAAACGAACCTTTTGGTGCTTATTCATGATATTAAAGTTTAATGCATGGGCGTATGGGAGTGTGTTCGATATATTCCCCTTCTGGTATTTCATTTAAATAGCTGGAGATAATTGCTATTAATGGTGACAATAAAGATATATTTGTATTTTTTGGATCATTAATTACACAGTTACAAATTTTTTAACTTTGATTTGCTTTGGTTGATTGCGCAATATACTAGTGATGGAAATGAAATCAACTATTTCCGAGCAGCTACTTTTACGGGAAAAAATTTACTTCAGTATGATGTATTTATGAAGCAGACAATTTGTGATTTGGAGTTATTGCTCAAATCTCCATGGATAGGGAGCGCTTCCGTTGGGATTAAATTTGTGCCAGAATTCGTCACTGATTTATATTTTTTTTTATATTTACGAAGCGGTTCTTAGAGCAGCCATTGCATTTTGCGCTAGATATTTAGAAATTTTGATGCGTATTTTTACAATATAATATTTTCTGCAACGGTGGATAATACATATTGAAATAAAGTTTTCTGTTTGAACTATAATTGGCAAAAACGACCCAAAATGGCCTTCAACACTAAAGTTATTTAAGATGAAAGTGACAATGACTTAAAGAGTTAAATAAAGTAACATTGCCACATATGATGTGAAATACTTCATAATTAATCATTAAACATTTTAAATTCGAATTCTGCTAATGCATTTGTTTTAACATTCTAGTAGTCCTCACAAGTGTATACATTACTACTACTATTGGATTACGAGAAATCTTTCCTTCATGGCGTAAAATTGGTTATTCATAAATGTATTCAACATCTATCACCCTCAAAAGTTAGACAGTTATGAGGGAAGATAAAATTTGGTTTGAATTGAATTTAGATCCGATTGAGTAAAGTAGTAGATTAGTTAAATTTCAGTTAATGGAAACCAAGTTTAATAAACTCATTGTATTCTAATTGACCATATCAGAAATTCAAGTTCTTGTTTTTACTTAAATTTGTATATACAGTATCCGAACGAGTACCACTTATACTCTTACTAGCAAAATCATTTCAAAATGGATAGCTTGTTTGCCAATCTTCTTATAACACTTAGAATAAGTTATCGAATTGTTCAATCGATAAACAAGTGTGAATTTTGTACTAACTTTAAAATTGACAAAAAGTTTTTAAATTATTTATTAAAACCTACTCAATAGTCCGCCCGAGGGTAAATCTACAAAAAATGCTCCAATTGATAGCGAAACGGTATATTTGAAGGTAAGGTAATAGGATCACCAATGTTAAAACCAATATGAAAAAACGCAATGGTGTCATAAAATGAGAGAAATTTGATACTGGTGTAGAAATTGATATCAAATCGAACATCTATTGGTAAATGCTGCAACGTATTTTCAAAGGCGATGATGCAATAGATCACTATAAGGCTTTTCATTTGTATTATGTTCCAAGTTATTCAATAATGCAAGGTTTGGAAAAATATATCTCAAATGGGATCTTCTCACCATAATTGACCTCTAAACAAATATTAAATAGAATGGAATGCTAGCCAGAGTTAGGAACGCATTTCTAGAATTCATAGGGGGCAGTAGTTGCCATCAAAGAAGTCCATTCTTCTAACTAGGTAGACCACAATAGGTTTCGAATCTATGACAATGGATATGGCAAAGGGGCGCGATGACTAATGTACTACTTTGACGTATACAATATAAAACGAATCAAATTACTCAAAGAACCCTGAATTATTTCGAATCATTAGTTAATTTTAAATTTGTACGGTGTACGAACAATTTCTCAACTTTAAAAATTGTGCAACTATTTCAGGCCCTTTTTTCACCTAAAAGCCTTATAATTTGTTGGAAAATTTAAAAATACAATTTCATTATACGGCTAACTCTTAAAGAAGCCTCTAAGTAAAATTTTTATTTTCATTATTTTATTATTCCATATGTTATTAAATATAATAAGTCATTGGAAAATAAATCACCATGCCTTTATCGAGATGTAGGTGTAACAGACCAAAATACAAAGGTAACAAGTGCTTAAATGCCCATCGTAAATTAAACATAACAAAACCTAATGACTAAATTCTTTTCGAATAATAATTTTATTCAAATAAATTTTGAGAAAATGAAACCCACCAAGTCTGAAGTAAAGGCAAACTGTTTCCTTTAAATATTGGAATACTAATGTTACGTGAAAATGCACAATAATAGCATTTTTAGTAATTGAATCAAGCAAAATGACTTAAACAGAACAATATGAAGTACAATAAATTGACGTCCTTTTTAGAGTAAACATGCTGTTATCATGATCAATCTCGGTGACGCTTTCAGAATTATTTTGGAATAACGTCAGTTGACCCAACGCCATCACCATCTTTATCCTTTTCTTTACCTTCCTCTTCCTCCTCATCTTCATCTTCATCCTCCTCCTCTTCCTCCTCGTCTTCATCTTCATCCTCCTCATCCTCCTCATCCTCATCATCGTCCTCATCATCATCATCATCGTCGTCGTCATCATCCTCATCTTCATCATCGTCCTCATCATCATCATCGTCGTCGTCATCATCCTCATCCTCATCATCGTCCTCATCATCATCATCGTCGTCGTCATCATCATCATCGTCATCATCCTCTTCTTCCTCTTCGTCTTCTTCTTCTTCCTCTTCGTTACTTTCTGTTGTATTCATATTGGAACCGTCACTACCAACCGGTAAATCCGTTGGCACGATCATTTGTTCTGATCCGTCAATAGCATTAATTAGTAGGTAAATCGTGATGAAAATCCAACTACAAATTGCTTTCATTATGCAATAACTAAAATATTTATATAAAACAAAACCATCTTGAAATTCAGTAACTAAATATATACCTACTGCTTGAGCATAAATCCTATAAGACTGCTCTCTCAATGGCAGTTTCGATGAACATGGTATCTGATTGGTGAAAATCGACGATCAATTTCATTGAGGTAAGCCTAAGAATAAATAAAAAAATACCATAAAATAGCCATTTGAGAAAAAGATAATTACGCATTTCAATTTATTACAACTTTTTTTAATTTAAATTAATTTGAAATAATTATGTTAAAACCAAAGAGATTCATTGACGCTCTAATGTAAAACCGAATATCATTTTCATACTTCTTGCCCTCTTAATCAAATCAACGAATGAGGCAAGGTGGCCATCATGTAAAATGATTTTCAAAAAGGCGCCATTGAAATCTCATCCCTTAGTTGGCTTGTTTCCTTACATCAATGCCACTTGCAACTGCGACAGATACATAATGGGCAATAATCATATCAAAGAGAATGCTCGTTTTGACAAAATAGGTGAGAAATTGCATAGCAACTGGCACGAGCAACTGCACCAAATGACTTTAATGTATTGGCGATTTAAATGAAAATTGGGCATGCTCAAAATGTTCTTTTATTACCTGAATTTCGTCAAGCCTAGTTAAAGACAGTAAATTAAAGAGCGCGTCTCCTAGTGAACGAAATGGAGGCTTACGATTTGTTATTTCAACAATGAAACTCCCTATTGATTTATTGTGACTTGTATTAATGTGAGACGAAACTCAGGCACAACGAAGTCCTTGACGAAAGGCAAAGATATTCAGTGTCAAATGTAGTCAAGCAGATAATTTATGCACATTTGCCAAACATTTACAATTTCAGAACCATTATTTTTACTATATGGAAATGTCAGTTGGTTCGTTTAGGATGGTCAGTTTGATATTTGATTATAGCAATATTTTATAAATTACGAAGGTTTTTAAAGATGAAAATATTTCATGATCTAATGGTAATCAGCCTTTCTAATTTTGTTTTAAGTCGATTTTTAAAGACCTAAAATATACACAAGAAATATCGTATGATATTAGTAAAAGTTTAATATTTTGAAATTTATTTCACTTTTGTGAATCTAAAGATTTTTGTTCATTTAAGTAAAGGCCATGTTTAGTTGGTTACTCTTTAGCACAATTTTATGTTTCATTAGTAGGTAAAATATTACTATGAATTCTTTATCATTGTCTGTGTCGAATAGCATTCAGAAATACGTGAAATTACTGAATTATGAAAATGAAACGATAACATCTTGTCAATGTAATAAAGGCAAATCATAATTTAAGTTTGGTACTAAATTATCGAGAAAAAAATATTCTCGTAAATGTGGCATTTACTTAAAGTGCATGTTGTTCATAAAATTTACCAAAAGTGCCCCAATCAAACCACCTGCATACTTATTCGAATGGTCTTGATTTCAGTTGAAACCTTCTGTTACAGGCAACTAAAAGTTGTAGTTAAATTTGTGTTCCTAATTGTTTAAATCAATTGATGAGTTTTAATTTTTTGTACATAAGCAAATCTGTCTGAGTTCTAAGCCATAACTTAGCGCAACTTCTTAAATTTTGTGGTGAACTGGTTGCAATTGGTCATTTGTCAGAGCGCAACAGCGTTTGAAAAGCAAACACTCATTATTTTTAGAAAAAAAGAATAAACGGCAATTGCATTTTACCAACGGTAAATAGCTCAATACAATGAATGGAATGAAAAAGGGTTTGCTGCTAATCAAGCAAAGATACATTAAATATAATGCCACATATTGATTTGAAAGCTCATTTTGTCAGATAAAACGAAAAAAATGGCTCAAAATGAACTCATGTTGAATCAATTTGTGAGCCTTCAACTACTATTTAATGCAAATTGTCACTCGGTTTATAGAAAATTAAATAAAGGCTCAGCGTATTAGAGTATAAAATAATGGCGAATCGATAACAAAACAATAACATCAACTGTGCTAAAGTTTTTACTATCGTAATTAATAACCAAATTATAAAAAACTAACAAGTTATAGAAATTACATATTCATGTCATTTACTCTCGATGCTAATCCACTGCTTTTCTCGAATTTACTAGCATTAGTTCTCTAATAAAGAACCCCATGAAGCGCTAATTTTGCCAACTCTAGCTAAATTTGCCAAATCTAAGGAATCCTCTTCAACTTATTCTCTTAATACTAAGTGCCCATCTAACTTCTTGAAAAATGTGCATCTCCAAGATTTCCCAAGGTTTCTTTGCACTGAAAATTGATACATCATACGTGGGAAATTGTAAGGAATGAAGCACAGAGCCAAGGAAAATATTGCAATTTAGTGTTACTTAAATTGCCTGGATGCGTTTGAATATGGTTTTCACCAATAAATTCTAGAGACACCAAGTTGTAGATTGTATTGGCAAATAATTCAGGTCTCATCGCTTTACAATATGAAATAATAAAATTATTATTTGTAGTGCCGTTCAGAAATGGTTTTTGTCAGTAAATATCCGTTTAACATGGGCAAATCCAACAATACTAGCAATAATGTCTTACAAAAGGGTAACATTTAAGATCAAGGTGGAATGAAACAATCCTAAATCAATCTTGATATAGGCAATCAGGGTTCGACAACATCTCGATTGAAACCATATGGCACGAAATTTGAAAGTGGCCTTCAGTGAAGCTATTATCACTTTTTGCGTGCAAATAGACCTCCGAAATGGTCATGTGAGTAAACGTATTTGAGGAGCTAATTTTGGGCAGAAAATATGTGTGAGTGCAGTCAGATCGGGATAAATCAGAAATATTATGAACCTTGGTTATATTTGATAAAGTGATTCGATGAATCTTGTAAATATTCAAAGCCAAGCGAGTCTAAAAATGTGGTACCAAACTGAGCGAATACATTTTCTTTTTTTCACATCATTAAGATCCAATACATTTCGAAAAGTGAGGATGATAAAATAGTACGCATATATTGAACTTTTTACTTAAATGCGCAAAGGTAACATGTTTATTAATTTTGCTAGTGTTTCCTCAATATTCTTTTAAATGCTTGTTTGATAAAAATGTTTTTTGGAAAACCAACACATTTCGCTTTTGTGCGCTATTATTTATATCAAACTAGTAATGGAGTATGCAATATAATATTTATAAGTCAAGATGGCTTACTTGGCGGAGTATTTGTGATATAGAATCTAGCAGACATGTCGACATTGCAGAACTCGGGGATATTCGAGAAGACTGCTGATGAATTCAACGTTGCACCCATGTAAAGACTGTATAGATCAAACAGGAGAGGATCAAGTAGAAAAGAAAATATTTACTCTTTTAATATCGAAATTGAGTAATTGCAATGCCTAATTACCAACATTTATATGTTGAGATGGACCTGTAATGTATTGGATGATTGCGTAGGTCGGAACAACTCGGATAATAAATGATTGGAATGTCAGAGAGAGATATGTGATTGGGTAATGAAATATAGAAGTTTGTATGAAAATTGCTTCTGGTTTTGCCTAGGTTGGGAGCTACCCTGCAGGTATTAATAGTGAGAAGATGAATATTCCAACAACTGTCTGATAAAAATCCATATTGAAACTTTAGACACCTTAAGTACTGTTAAGAATTTCCATTCTGTCTCCCAAGGAATGAAATAAGCACGCCAACGATCAATAATAAGGTAGTTAATTAAGAAAATTTAAAAAAATAATATATATTTTAATTCCTTTAAAAAATATGGCAAATATAATAACAGGGATTGGGAGTTCGAAAATACGATGTCAGAAATCTTGCCAATGTTAATAGAAAACGCCATAGACGTTTGCTATGTTGTTATAAACAAATTAAAAATGCTTATGCTAAGCAAATCTCTCTGGGAGAATTTAAATTGTAACTGAGGAAAGAGTCTGGAAAGAATCCAAAAAAACGATTGGGGATGCATGATAACCTCAACCCCGAAATAGAGTTCTTTGGTGGTTTGCTGCATTTAAAATCCTATAGAGCTATTCATTATGACTAAGAATGATCTATCGTGCTCTCCGTGCATTTGAAAATTAAACTACAATACAAAAAAATTAATTACACATTTCCCAAAGACCTGCTAGAAAATTGTCAAATCGAATCTTAAAATGAATTCACGTGAATATTTTGAGCCAAAGAAAAGACTTCTAAATAGAACACTGAATATTTCACCAAGTCGAATTGGTATATTAAGATGCCACAAATATAAAAATAAGTAATGTTTTTTACTATTTGAAATATTTAGCTTTCAAATTTTAGAACATGATATATTTTCGTTTGTATTCTCCTTATGAATTGTTATGGAATCATAAAAGGATATTTGCCATAATCAAATAACTTTTTTTCAGTATAAAGTTCGTTTAGTCTTTTAAACAAAAGTAAAAATGTCAGTATTCAACACATATAAATATGTTCAATCTATTTTTATATTTAAATATATGGAGTGTACGATAGACTTACCTCTACATGGGGCACCCTGGGCAACGTATACTCATACAGAACACATGAGATATAACTTATTGCAGATTTAATACCAAAATATTTGCTTTAAACTTTCAAATGAATGAAATAATAATAATAAATAATACTAAGCCAAAGTAAGATCCTTGCTTTAGACATTTACAGTTTTCATCTTTGCAAATGTGCGATATTTTAACACTATTTTGAACTGCAATTAGTTCATTTTTCAATCCAATTTTCAAAAATTTCTATTTGTGAAGGTTGATTTATATATTTTTTCTTTAATCGAACAAATGACTCTAAGAGAAGCACCGAGTAAAATATTGTAGAATACAAACTCATCTTTATGGCAACTTTCTTTAGAAATACGCTTTATGTGGAATTACTCGAATTGAGAGACAAAAACAGAGAGGCGTTCATAAATGTCGCCTTGTGTAGGTTGCCAAATGTAGACATTTATGAGAAATCATATTGAAACTTCGTTTATGAAACACCTTTTGTTAGACTGCTTGGGAATTAATGGAAGAAAATTGTAATATTAAGTTTATCAGAACAACTTGCGAATAGAGCGAAGAGCTTAAATGCCATTTTCTTATGGCATCGCGGTAGAATTTCGCGTTGCTAATCATGAAATCCTTTTTCGAAATTACACTCAAAGAATGCAAAGCTGTATAAATGCCAAACTGAAGTCCTAAGAGATTCGAACAATTACTTTATATGCTGTTGGAAAACGGAATTCCTTATGCACATACGTACTTTGTTAGGCCGGGGTGAGTGCACTTTTGAATGCCCTTGTGGGCTTAATTGTGGCAAAAAATTATATCCGCTGTAGTGTTGGTGAGACAAGTGGCACCTTGAAATAGATATTTAGCACGTATCTCACTAGATTTAACCTCTTTTACTGCAAAAACTTTTTCCAAATTCTTACCCTGAACAAATGGGGCAAGTGATTTCGTTGTGCATTTTCAGGTTCTACTCTCCTCAAAGTGGTCATTATCTTTCTAATGACCATGTTTAATTGCTTTTTTTTATTTTTAACTGACTTAGAAATCATAAACACACATTACTTAAGATAATGCGTAAAATGTGGATTTACTTTTATGAAACTTCATATGATTGGTATTTTAAAGATCAAAAGCACAATAAACACTAAATCGACACATGAACAGATTTAAAATTGCTTTTGATAAAATTAGCAGCAGCAACCTACGTTATTTGAGTTGAGAAATTGTTGCGTCAACTGTACACCACATTCAATCTCACTGCCTCTTGGCTGGATAGCCTAATTCAAAAGACGATAGAGCTTTCCAATTTGCCCTATTGTGGGGCTAAGCAAAATTAGCGTACGCTACACTATTTGTGAAGGGAGTTTAGTATTTCTCATTTGCATGATCTTATCAGATTTTAGCCTTATCATTCTTTAGTTGTCTTTGATTAAATGGAGATTTCCTTTGAAAAGCTAATGAGCAATAGAAAACGATTTAATGACCTTTATTAAATGCATTGGTTATTTTCTTTAGAGCATTAATATGTTTAGATATTGACATATTCAAAATCCATTTGTGAGTCAATTATTTATCAATAAACATTATGAGAGTCCTTTAAGGAGGTTAAGTGTTAAGTGGCATTCATATTTGAAAATTATTTGCCTTTAACACAAACTTAGAGCTAAAGCTTCATTTCTGTTTGGGCCATCTAATATTGGAAGAAATGTTTGCAATTGTTTCTAAACAGCTTCATTTAAAAGGAAAATTTAACCAGCCTACATTTTTAAGGGCCTTTAATTTCAAAAGGTAGTGTTCTATTTAGCAACTGCTACTGCAAACAGTGTTCCGAATAAAATGTAATGTCTCCGCATTCCGGTACAAGCTTTTCTGTTCAATTTCAATCGAACGATTGCCAAGTCGATTGAATATGAAACAATAAATTAACTAAAATAGCCTATAGCAGTTAATGCTACGTTTACTTAGAAGTCAAGTTTTATTCAATTCAGTGGAACATTGTAATATAAAATGGCAAAATATTTGCAGAAACTTGATGTATTTTTAGCTTGAGTGTATACAGCATCACTGTAATTATAAATATCGATGAGTCAAAACCATAGAAACGTCCTTACGCAAAGTACGCTCTCAGGAAAATTATCCACCACCTATTTTAACATTCATTTACTTTTACATCTCCGGTCTTTGATTGAGTTAAACAGAAGGTACATTCGCACTTGATTTGTTAATCATTTTAGAAAATGACTTGAATACGCTTTAAATTTTGTCTTAATAATGACAAACCAAATGTTAGTCGACTGTCATGTTGGATTGACAATATGGAAATGCTTACTTCAATAATTTATCCCTCAAGTCAGCCGAATCAGAACTTTTTAAGAAGGAAATCACCTCATTAATGATATTAATTAGGAATAATTACTTCGTAGCAAATAAAATCGTATTAATATAAATGCCTGGTAAAGAGTGTACACCTGGGCACCCTGGGCAACGTATACCCATACAGCAAAAAGTCTATTGATCGGCAGCTGACTTCTGACCTTAAACTACCATGACCCCACTAAATGTTATTTTCGACCACTCCCGCAGTACCTATCTTCACTTTTCCCTGCATTAATGCTTGTCTGTCTCATTTACATCTGTGAATCACTCTTCTGTTCTCCCTCTTCACCTTTTTTCACCTTGATATTTCGCCCCGATGTGAAGCCCGAAGTCAACCAAAGGGCTTTTGATAACTATTAGGACCCGTGTCACTCGTTATTAATAAAACTATATTTAGTAGTGATTCACACCAAAAAAGCTACTCTGGTGTGAGTCTAAAATTGTAACACTCTCCTCATTTATCATAGATAGTCATTCTAGGCGTCATTTCTTTCAACCAGGAACCCCATCTTTGCACAGTGAATGTGAAAGTTGAACGCGAGGACCAATGCTTTACTCTGACCTGTGCAAAATTGTGATGATCAATTTTTTCCTATTTGTTTGGGATATTTTCACTTTACTAAAATTCATTCATATTTGCTACCCAGCAGCTAGAAAATTTCGGACAAACAAAAGATCTGTGCACACTTTGATCTCTAAACAAAATTATTCATACTGTATTCCATTTGATCAAGCAAATTTTTTAGAAATAAATCTATCTCAACTTATATGACGCATGAATGTGTGCTATTATTTTCAGGCAAATAGACTTGCTGAAGCACAAAAATGACTTGAAAGCACGCTTCACTTGAATGATATTCGATATTACGAATTTGCTCATTCCAGTTCAGAGTTCATGAAACTGGGAAGTGATTCGTTATTGTCACCCAGTTTTTGTCGAAAAAAATTAAGTGGGCATATTTTCCCTTTGGCACCGTGGTATGAATAGTTAAATAATTAACAATGTGTAATGAAATTTTACGCAGATACTATAATATAATAACCTAAAACAATCAAAAGAGTGCAGCTGCCACTGTGGATTTTACAAATAACTAGTAAAAAATTATCAAAATTAAATTTTGTTAATAAATAAAGGAGTGAAATATTTTAATTCACTCTTAATATAAAGAGAGATCTCATTGGCTTATTCTTGCTTTTTGAGGTCATCACTTGCAAGCACGCAAAATAGACTCGCAAAATATTACATTGTAACGGCCATTGAATAATGAAACCCACTTAACTAAAGCTTTACAAATGTTCTAACGCAGTCGAATAAACTAGCAAGTATAAGTTAAATATATATAGCCGCATTGTGTTCGGTACTGACAATGCTTTCATTTTGGGGTTGGAAAGGAAACAAGAGCTGTCAATCACCTTTATTGCAGTTCCGTCAATTCATTTTGCATTAGCGTCGCTGTTAACTATAGGCAAACAAGAACAAAATGACAATTTCGATCAAATAAATGAGAATTGAAGCAACTTGTTTTTTAACTTAAAAGAGATTTACTGAACGAAATCGATTGCTTGTATTTAATTTTCACTCACAAATCGGAAGAAAAGCAATCGTCAAATGACTTATTTTATTAATAAAACGTGTAAATAAAACGCATAGAAAACAATTTAATATTGTCAAAATGACTTAAAACTAATCATTATTAGTTAATTTCGGACTTACTATTTCATATTAAAATTTAAGAAAAAAATTTCATGACCAAACGAGATGGTAGAAAATTTAGTGTTCCTAACTTTGATAAGTCGTGGATTGGGATAGCCATTATATTCATCACCTTGTTTTTTCTAATGGACAGGTTTTATATGTTGGCAAAGTAATTGAAAATGTCTAAATAAAAAGACAAGGGTGGTAATTAACAATATCACTTTGAAATCATTCATATTGCCAGTAATTAATAATTCTTGACCCAAGGGCGTACAAAAAATGACAATCAGCAAGTGTGAAAGTTAAGATTATAACCAATTACGATATTGTTGTCCTCCAATCGACACCATTGTCCACAAATACTCTGTTATTTGGTCAGGGTCTTTGCTTGTGAGGTTGTCACTTTCATGTGCACAAGAGAACTTTTAAAATTGCATTATGAATTAAATTTAGATGTTACATTTCTGATCAAGTGAGCGTACGTATTTAAATTAACTTGAGAGTAGGCAAATCGAAATCACTGAGAGCCATGATGATATAGAGCAACAATAAGGGGATTAAAATTGGCCTAGATTGAGAAATGGCATATCGGTCAGCTATAATTGCATAACGAAACACTGAAAGTTCATGCTGCTAGCTGAGATTGCGACAGTTAAATGATATGTATATGTTGCTCTAAATAGTAACAGTGATTGATTAGAATTTTTTACTTAAATGATCAACAGTAGGGCGTTTAAAAATTTCAAATCAATTGAAATACTAAACTGGATAATAAGGCTAAATTGGTTTCCTTGAAGATCAGCACATTTTGCTTTATTTATGTATCTCTTTTACATTGAAAATGCCAATAGGGACGAGGGAAACGATAAATATCATTAAGCTTGCCATTTGAAATGATAACGTATACAAGTGAACTGCGGATTTGTAAATATGGACTTAGCAAAATGCCAAACATAAAGAAAACGGAGAATCCCAGAAAGCTTCAGAAGAATCCAGTTTTGGAACAAATGTGAATAAGATGTTCTAACAAGGTATGGGACATGTAGGGCCCAAAAATTCTTTTTAAAGCCAATTTAATTAATTTCAAAGCTTTTGCGCACTCTACAATAGACCGTGTTTAGTTTCAATTGGCCGCTAAAACATTAGCTAAGCTAATCAAAAGAAGAATTCATGCAATGCTTCAACTTTTAAAACCAGTTTTTTGTCAATAAGTTGGAAATGAAATCAGAAAAGCCCTTGACAATGCTTTATGGATGTGTGATAACTAAAACCCGAGAAATTGGTCTCTAAATCAGCCTCTGGTGATTAATTACTTTCCATTTCAACTACTCAATCATTCTCGCAAAATATAATCAACGCATTTATAATTTCAATGTGTCAAAGAAGCACCTCACTGTTTTTTTAGCGCAATGGTTCAATTGGTATTGTCTGTTGCGTGTAAAATAATTTTGGTTCCAGTTGTTCAGCGCTTTGAACACTTCTAAGGTCATGGATATATGATTTTTGTTGATGTAGAATACATAAGGGTGGCTATATGCAATAAATATGACAAATTTGAGTAAGAAAGTAGTCAAATTGTCTCTCCCGGTTCACTTCATATCTCTCAGAAAAGGGAACTGGAGATTATAAATAACTTGGTGTTTGTAGAAAATTTCAGTATTTCCCTGATTTTATTTTTCTTAAATTAATCGGAGACTTTTCACCAAAAACGGTGAAATTTTACCCCGTGTGATTCGATTGCTAATTGTCCACTGATCTAGAAACACTACGTATATATTATCAATAATACTTAATTTACACATTTTATAATAACATCAGATTTCAATTTACGTTCTTTTTCAATTGTCCTTGAAGCCTAATTAATGTTTACCATAATAAAGTTAATTTCATAAGCATTCAGTCCGCAATGTCAATCAAATTGAATTGAAAGAGCTCGTGTCCATCATATAAGTCAATATTCAATATGCTTTTAATTTTTATGACTGTTGAAACATTGGTTCTCCTTAACATTGATTTGTTCTAATATTAAACTTAACACCTATAATTGTTACTAACATCATTTATTATGAAGACTAAATGTGACAAGCTGTTTATAAGCAATCATTAAGAAGCTGATCATTGTGTTTTCATTTCCTTCTTTAGAATGAAATCTTCGAAACTGAAGACCTCGGAGAAAAATTTTTTAAGTGACGATTTTATAAAAAAAATATAAAAAAATGTTTTTCTAACTTTATCGTAGGTCATTAGTTTAGCGCATAAAATTGGTTTTAGATAGGAGACAGATTAGTTCTTTTTAACCTTGTCATTTGCAATTAATGGAAAAACTTATTGATTGAATACTGAAGTATGACGTTCAAAGGTCATTATGAATCAAAATGAGGGGACCATTTTCCGTACAAAATAGTAAATATTTTGTGGTGAAGACGTTTGTATTAAGTAATAATACTGTTCAAATATAGTAAAAAATTTATATTAATGGCCTTTAATTTAGACCAAAATGAATATATGTCACTAAACTTTGGCAACATTTACCGAAAATGGAATCTTTCAAAATGAAGAAAGAAGTCGATAATACAAGTCTTAATCATTTACCATCTCCTCATCTTTGCAATCGTCATCGCTTTCCTGTTTTTCATCTTAAACTTCTTCATTTTCCACTGTCCTCCAAAATCAACATCCCTTCCATTGCTTTATTACATCTCGCTTGAGTGAAAAATAGATTAGTAAAATTCAAGCCAATAGAAAGTAAGTAAATGCGAGGTATATAGGGTTTGGAATAGTTCGCATTTGCTCCTTAGTTGACTTCGGCTTTCGCAAGGAGGAAGCACATATATTAAGGCTTTAGAACAGTATCACTGGGTCTCTGTCCATATCTTTAGGGCAGGACACCGAATCAAGTTTGCCCTCTGTATTTCCACCTGGAAGTCGCATATTGCGCATATGCAATGGGCGTCAAATCCTATTTTGTGAATGCGTTTCGTTAGGCAATCGCGTCCGAAAAGCAATCTAAACTCTGCAGCATCTTCGATTCTTTGCCAGCCGGCTATGTCGGAGAGTGCCAATGTCCTCCATCTTGCTTCTGAATGGAGTCTTCATTGTATGAAAAGACATTGGAGAGGGGTACCTATCTTGAAGCATTGTATTCCTCTGTTAGCGAGTGTACCAATGAAGTAACTGACTAGTAAAATTTAAGTTAATAGAAACTATGTGAATACAATTTTCAACATTTATTATTACAATCCAAAAAAATCCTTGTTTATTTTAACTTAATTACGCATTAAAAAAATCAACCGAAGCATCAATTACTCTATTGTGAGCAAAAATATTTAACTTCGTAGAGTTCGATAGCTCGCCACTATATATGACCCACATTGAGTAAAATGAAATTTTAGCTAAACTTGGAAATTTCTACCAAGTTAAGCAAAAAATTTATTTTTTAAACTTCTTTCGAAAATCAAATTTATTGCTACCACAAGCATAGGTCAATTATAAACTTTCTACTATGGAAGAATCTAAGGTACCAAACTCCTATGGGATACGTCATCGATTTACGCGTCATCACATCATCAGGAACGGGAGGTGCGCTATACAACTCCGCGGACGGCAACCGTGCGACAAGTGGCCGATCAGAAGCCTCTGTTTGTTTAACTTTATCCGCCATACTGGTTATGATTAATCTCCCTACGTGTACACTTTATCGAAAAGATACCTACTGAATAGATGTTTTCCGTGTCATGTATTTGTATGTATTCTCTTTAGCTGGGCTGTAGCTGAGCTAGTTCTGGGGGTTTAGTTAGATGTTGGAGAATCTGCCACAGAGATTTCTGAGTCGCAAAACCATATCGTTTACTTTAATGCAAAAAAGGATGTATCAGAATAAATATGTGCCAAAAGGGCTATATAGATTTTTTAAATGTTGGGTTAACTATGTTAGATCACTAGACGGCTTTCGTTTTTTTCATTCTGAGATATTTGGAAAACATCACCTTAGATGTGATTTCTATGACACAACCATAAAAGCGTTTCAAAATTCATTTTTTTTGAGGGATTCAAATTTACCGCATTGTATCAAAACCAGCCGTAAAAATTAGAATATTTCATTCTATCGGCCAGTTGAAAATCGTATCCTCGAAAATCGATATGATAGAAGGGCAAGATAAGGTGTGCATAATTTCATTGATCCAAATTGTTTAAGATTGAGATATGCTTGCCTTCACGTGGTGCACCCTGATAACGGACATTCATAAATCAAAAAGTCTATAAACGGGTAATTGACTTTTGACATCTAACTTCCATGGCTCAAGAGAATGTCATATTCGACAACTTCTATAGTTCCTTTGTCTTCTACCTCTGTCACTTTTCACATCTGCGAATTATTCTTCAGTTTTCCTCACTACTTCATGCGACCTTCTCGTTCCACCCCCACAACCCCCCACCCCCTCCTCCTCTCAGTGAAACACAACGTCAACTAAAGAGGCTAATGTTAACTATCATAAAGCCTGCCTCGCCCAATGAAAACCTATGGTGCAAGTATCAAAATGTTAGTTTACAATCCAAAATAATGCCATCCATTTTAAACAAATCGCTCTTTCAAATAATCAATTGATATTTAGGAAGATATTATAAATTCATTTCGAAAAGGTTCGTGCAGGCTTCAAAATTTCTACTTTTACCACCACCGAATAAAAATACAAAGGAAAAAAATTGACGGCGTAAAAAATGATAAAATTTGTACTATTCAAATAACAGTGACAAGGTTTTTGCAGAGCAATGAGCAGCACCATCCTCATTCTCTTATTCCTCATCTCCATCCTCATCATCCTCATCATCATCTTCCTCGTCATCGTCGTCTTCATCCTCCTCCTCATCTTCCTCCTCCTCATCTTCTTCATCCTCCTCCTCCTCATCTTCATCATCTTCGTCTTCTTCATCCTCATCCTCCTCATTATCATCACTGCTGCTATTGCCACCAAACACATCTGAATAAAATTTTCCTTCATCAATTTCTCCATTTTCTCCGCGATAGTCTTTGAGAGCACCGCAAAATAGTCCCGGATAGGGGGAGGTCGAATATGAACTCATTTGTTCTGAACGAACAATAACACTTGAGAGTAGATAAATGACGATGAAAAGCCAGCTGCACATCGCCTTCATTATGTAACAACGAGAACCTTAAAATTTAACTTGCCACCACAAAGTTCAGTAACCAAATATATACCATTTTCTAAATGCCAGGTTTTATTTAGATGACGGCTGATTGGCCTAAAACAAGTGATTAATCTCGTGGATAAATAATGCAATGGACTTAAAATAAAAAGAAAAATAGAACATCAAACAGTGATAAGAGTTAAAATTGCAATGTATTTCAAATTATTGTTGGCTTTGACTCACAACTGGAGAATAAAATGAACCAAAATTTACTATCGGCATTCAAGTTCTCAAAATTGTACTTCGAAATATCTCAAATGCCAAAAGGACTTGATGAGAGCAGTTGCTTTTCATGATTATCCTTTCTATTGCTTCTTTGTTTGGATATGTAACAACATAAAAATGCATATGTACGTACATCATTAAGTCAAACGGTTTTGGCCGCAAAATTTCTGCTCTCAAGAAGGAACTTTAACCTGTTCAATTTAGCTTGTGTTCTTACGCACATCGAAGGGGTTTCTGACTTTTTTATTTATTTCTCTGCACACCCTTCTTGACTTTTGGACCATAAATCTGCAGCCCTATAGATTATCATAAGTTATGGATTTAATTTAACAAAGCTTCGTTTTGCTATTTTATTTGAAGAACAGAAAGCACAATAATCACAAAAAGGTTGGATGAAATAAAATATGAGAAAAATATTTGAACGAAATACCCTTGAATGTGTCGTGAAGTAGCTACGTCATGTAGCCACTGCAATTAATTCAAGAGAAGACAGCGTCATTCGATTTGTGACCTCTGGCAAAATTTGGAGGCAAAATCGAACTTATCATAGCCAAGTTCAGACGACGATTTCATCTCGAAAAGTATTCTTCTACATTATGCTGTGGTGGCTAATGAAAAGTCTTGCTATGCAGGTTTTGATGTGTAAAAAACCGCGCCACTGTTATCGCACCAATTTGCTAATTTTTTTAGGCTCATAATCTAGGTCCCTTTCCGTTCACTTCTGAGCAATCTCTTTGGGGTTGAACTACCATAGAACAAGATCATCAGCATAAAGTAAGCACTTGATTACCGTGACTGCCTTTGCCACTTCAGCTATGTCATTGATGTCATTGTGAGAGCTCCCCGTTGTAGTCTTGTTTGCAAAAGATTAGAATTGGACAGACCGTTTCCTTTGCTGATTAACAAGATCTCTGTCAAATGGATGGTGTTATCAAATTTAGCATGCTATGTTTTTTACCAACCTCCGCTAATTTTAGAATTTACTTCTCTTTTCATACTAGGATAGGGTGGCAACATATTGGTTCGTTAATCTTTGCGGTGTAAAACCTGTTTGTTCGTTTCAAAGAATATCATTGATTTCATGGAACCAGATCTTCATTGTTTTAATCATTCTTTTATTAAGTTTAACCAGTATGTTTGTGAGAGAAAATAGGTCTAAAATAGTCTAACTTGCTCTTTATTAGTAATATTATTTCTATGTCAACCGTCTATTGGGTAGATATGGCCTTTGTCTCAGATATTTTGTTGAATGATGCCAGCATGATTTCAATGGCTTTCGAATCTATTCTTATTAGAAATTCCGAGTGGAGACCTTTTACATTTTATCTCGTTTTCTAAAGCATTGCGTTCGTAAGAGTTGAATGGTTGAGTAAGTAATTTACGCGGTAATGTTATGATTTGGTTACTAGGTTCTTAATCCCTCTTGAAGGGTTTCTGCCGCAAACATTTTTCTTTTGTTCTTGCGAATGGAATCTCGAAAAAAGAGTTTAGGTAGTTCGGAGTTGATGGAAAACGGTTTAGCGTTTAAGCTTATTGTTTT